>SNQJ01S0023308.1:206612-220875 GCA_010110895.2 Picea sitchensis | reverse complement strand
AGAATATTGGTTGGAATATATTGGTTGTACTTGTCCGACTCTCACTGGTATAGTCATAATCCTTCTTCTTTATGCTAATGATATTTCTCTAATTGAAAGGAGTCCCTATGACCTCAGTAAGCATATAAGAATCCTCACAAACGTTTTCTCTAGTATTGGTTGTACTTGTCTGACTCTCACTGGTATAGTCATTATCCGTGTTCTTTATGCTAATGATATTTCTCTAATGGAAAGGAGACCCTATGACCTTAGTAATCATATAAGAATCCTCAAAGAATTTTTCTCTAGTATGGGTATGACTTTGAACACTAACAAAATGAAGGTTACGATAATCAAATCCCAAAATATAACCTATGGCACTTTCTTATATGACAACAATATCTTGGATGAATTTCCTTCATAGAAATATATATTCATCACAAGCTCAATTGGAACTATAGTGTTGAGAAAAGGATAAATGGAGGTTGGAAATCTTATTATGGACTTGAAAACACATGTATATTGGCATACCTTTGGCTGTGGGATCAGAAAAAACTCATCTTTGATACTCTCGTCACTCTGATTATCTTATACATATGTGAATTATGGGAATGTAGTATCTCTAGAGAATCTTGGAGAAAGACAGAACAAATCCAAAATATTTTATAACTTATAATCTCAAAATTAAAGACAATACACCCTATTCTATCCTCCTCATCGAAGCAATCCTTTACCCTATTGAGTGCATGGACATGATTAGGTAGTTAGTGTACAAGAACAAGATAAACAACGTGGATGACAAGAGGCTCCCCAAAATCGCTTCAAACTCCATCCAAAACAACCAACAACTCAAGTAGGGGTGACATCAAGGCACCAAGTCTTGGATTAATCATTGGGTAATACATAAAGATGTCATTATGTAGAATATTAATAATATTAAAAATATTATTACATCTAAATTTTAAAAGAATATGAGGTTTGATAAAGAATTAGAAGATAAAAGGAAGCTAAGATGGATGGCATAAGGCACCAAGTCTTGGATAAATCATTGGGGAAAACACCAAGATGTCATTATGCAGAATACCGATAATATTAAAAAATTATTACATCTACATTTAAAAAGAAAATGTGGTTTGATAGAGAATTGAAAGACAGAAGGAAGCTAAGATGTTATTGGCAGGTGGTCAATCCTCATCTAGAGGATCAAAAGTATCTTCCAATTCTAACTAGCACGAAGAAGAAAATCAACATTGCTAATATACAAATCCCACGAGCTACATAGTGAAATTTACCATTGCACAATTCCCGAAACATCGTGGGATGATCTTTGTGAGACTAAGAAGATTGGAGACTTAAAACACTTTCTCCTAGAGTGTCATGTATATACCCAAATTAGATCACAATTTCAAAATATCTCTCACAACAACTACCTTCTTAACCTCCTAAATCATCAAAACTATGGTGATCTTGGAACACTTCTCTCAACACTTTTTTAACACATAAATAAGATTTTAAGGAAATCTAAGTAATCTCTTACCCTTCTTAAAATTTGATAAACCAATTTTTATCTTAATAAACACTAATCAATAAACACTAATCGTCTCATCAATATAATTTTTAAGAAAAAATACATTAAAATTGAAATAAAAAAAAAATCCAAAGGAAAGAGATGAAGAACATGTGGCGACCTGAAAGGAGATGAAGAACATGTGGCGACCTGCATAATACTTCGTAAACTTAAAATATGTTACAATGACCTTTATGATCCATTCTAAATCTACCAACCTAAACGAATTCTATTATGTTATTTTTTGTCGTTCTATTATCACCTTATTTACGAAGGGGGGCGAGTTCTTTGTGTTTGTGTCCTTGAATACTCGAACTACCCGAAAACGGCCTTAAAATAGCTAGTTTTACAATTTTGGCCACTTTCTAGTTCACACTGATTTATTTGTTGACCAACAATGCATTCGATATTAAACGGTATATTTAATTCAATTTACACTAAATTCATGGAAATTCCATCAAATTAAGGCAAATAGCAAGGTCTTCCAAGGAAAACTTGAAATTCAAAAGAAAATTTGAGAGAAAAATTCTGTAGCTTGTTTGCAGTCTATATAAGCCATTGGACGGTGGCCCTTTCACGAGGGGCAAAGATGATATAAAATTTATAATTTATAAAATTAGGTTTATGGGTAAGATGATATAAAATTTATAATTTATAAAATTAGGTTTATGGGTAAGAAATTACAACAATAGAATATGGTTTCACAGTGGCCGTAAATATTAATGTTATTAAAAATACATGATTTGATTGGAGGTAGTCTCAGTGATGATCATAAGGGAGAAGGAATATTTGGTTTCTTGGGGATATTGTTTAGGCTTGGTTGAAACTGTTACTGTCTAGGTTAGGTTGAAACTTTTTTTTGGATTTGGTATAAGATTTAAAACTGTTTTTAATTGGTTAAGAGCTCATCTTTGTAAAATGTAAGGTATTAATGGTTCAAGATCAAGAGACATCTACTACACAAAAGTCAAAATCTACTATCACACAAGTCAAAATCTACTCCTTAAAAGAATCATGAACTGCATTGTTTACATTGAATAATAGTAAAATCATGGAGTTTCCATTAACCTATAATAACAAAGGATGAAATGACAAATAATGACTATTCTCATTACGAGTTAATTGAACGAACTATAACAAATAATGACTATCCTCATTACCAATTAGTTTACAGTTGACTCCTTATTTATTAGCTTACATAGAGGAAGAAAAGTTGACTCCGGATTTATGAGCTTACATAGAGGAAGAAAAGGAAAGGGAAAAAAGCCGAGGGCAGGAGAATTCAAGGGTTCGCAAACAGCGTGGCAGCGTGAATGGATAAAATTGAAACATAAATTTGAGGTAATATTGAGAAAATTACAGAGCCGAGTGTAACGATATGCACCTTAGACACAATTTCGAAGTGGAAGCTGGAAGCAACTGAAGGGAAAAGGATGCCTCTGGCTGTAGCTTCTTGCACTGACGAAGGCGCCTGTTCCTCGTCCAGTTAATTCATAAAAATCACTCTCACTCAGCCATATCACCTCGTACTATGTATATTGTGAGTAACAGAGATGGGAGGTGTCTCAAGAACCCCATCGCTGCTAATTTTAAACTGCCTTTTCTGGAATTTGTAAGGTTATGTACACAGGTTACAGGAATCTGAAACAAATTTGCGCATATTTCTGCTGGCTCGATGAATTGGATGGGACATGATGTTATGAGAGAATCTTATAGCCTGTGAAAATTCGCCACGGCCATGATTACGGAGAAAGAGGTTTGCATAACAGTATTTCGTTGAGGTTTTGCAAGATCCGGGGAACAGAACTCGCGCCNATTGAGAAAATTACAGAGCCGAGTGTAACGATATGCACCTTAGACACAATTTCGAAGTGGAAGCTGGAAGCAACTGAAGGGAAAAGGATGCCTCTGGCTGTAGCTTCTTGCACTGACGAAGGCGCCTGTTCCTCGTCCAGTTAATTCATAAAAATCACTCTCACTCAGCCATATCACCTCGTACTATGTATATTGTGAGTAACAGAGATGGGAGGTGTCTCAAGAACCCCATCGCTGCTAATTTTAAACTGCCTTTTCTGGAATTTGTAAGGTTATGTACACAGGTTACAGGAATCTGAAACAAATTTGCGCATATTTCTGCTGGCTCGATGAATTGGATGGGACATGATGTTATGAGAGAATCTTATAGCCTGTGAAAATTCGCCACGGCCATGATTACGGAGAAAGAGGTTTGCATAACAGTATTTCGTTGAGGTTTTGCAAGATCCGGGGAACAGAACTCGCGCCAGCTGCAAAGATTCTCGGTGTTTAAGTTTCTTCGGAAATTTTTAGAAGCCATGCGTCCAAGTTTGAGACGAGGTGGCCAGTTCTTCGGGTGTTTGTTTTTTTCTTTTTTAATTAATTGAGAATCAACTGTTTCATAAAATGCCATGCAATATCCGAGGGACTGGGGAATTGTTTTTTCACTTCCAAAAAGAGTAAGGTAAGGAGATATGTACATTCATAAAAGTAAGGATTGAAGGTTTATATTTGAATGATTTGTATTAAATATTTTATGCATTTAATTTTACAATATAATATTTTATGATTTGAAATTATTAAAGAACGTATATATATTTGATATAAAATATATTTTTTGAAAATGAAAATATAACTTGTCTAGAATATATTGTTTATTGTTTTTAAGGTGTTTATTAGTTATTTTTCTTTGCATAAGAGTTTATATTTTCAAAAGAAATATAATTAAATTAAAATAAAATAAATGAATTTTATTTTGAGGATTTTAGTTTTAAAATTCATTTTGATTAAAATGAGGTAAAATCAAAACTAGCAAGTGTAGATTTTGAGAATTCACTCCTTTTTCCATGCACAAAGTAGAAGAAATAGATATAAAACCCCTCCTCTTGCTAGGTTTTGGTCACTCCACTCCACTAGGTGGAACAAAGAGATATCATGGAACCCCACTAGATGGAATAAAGAGACATCATGAAAACTTCTTAAAGGAACTTGTTCTTTTTTAGAATTTTAATGTCCCACCATTGGACTCACAATTAGTTACTGTGGTTTATTTTTCAAAGTTGTGGCACTAAGTAAAAAAAGAGAAAATTTGAGAATTATTTTATAAAGGACAATAAATGAAATGTACATTATTAATATCATTTTAATCTTTTGAGTGCAATATGAAATTGTATGTTTGTATGTGTAAGTTATTTTATTTGTATATCTTTCAGTAACCGAGTGGCTAATACTAGCATGACACAGAGTTACTAAGTTGATTTGGACTGCTACCACTATAACCTTCAAGTACACCATACAACTCCAAGCAAGACATATGAACTAGATGAGGTTTGAACCAATTACTTTGCAAAGTATGCCTTAAAAGTGCATTCTATTTTCAATTAATTTACACCCTTGAGAACTATTTATATATCTTTTTATCTTGAAATGAAAATACAATTAAAAAGTATAAAAACTTTAATATAATTTTTCAATTGAAGTTTTGAGATTAATATGGTCATGACATTCTTAACTTTTATAATAATATCATTCATTATATGTTTTATTTTATTTTATTTCATTTGTGATTGTTGTATTATAATTTTCTTATATATAATAAATGTAATATGTTTTTAATTTTAGTTTTTAATTATAATAATTCAAATTTCATTGTATGCACCTTAAAAACTTTAATATAATTTTATACAATTAAAAAGTATAAAAACTTTAATATAATTTTTCAATTGAAGTTTTGAGATTAATATGATCATGACATTCTTAACTTTTATAATAATATCATTCATTATATGTTTTATTTTATTTTATTTGTGACTGTTGTATTATAATTTTCTTATACATAATAAATGTAATATAATAAATGTAATATGTTTTTAATTTTAGTTTTTAATTATAATAATTTAAATTTCATTGTATGAAATAGTGAAAATTTTATTTTAAAATATTGAAAAATTTATTTTAGTGTCTTTATGGTGTGAATACCTCTCACTATCAATGCAATGGAAGGTACTCTAGCTAAAATATTGTCTCCCTTAAGACCTAGAGTTTGTTTCATTTTGTTTTTGTTTTTGTTTAAATATTGATTTTAGTTTTTAAAAATATAATAAAAAATTATTTAAATAAAAAAAATTATTAAATTTGTCATGATAAACATTAGTTTATGCAAATATTTCCTTTCCTTGTAAATTTTAGTGTAAGTGCTAAAAATTGATTAATATGAAATGTCAACAATTACTTGAGTTTTGGGATGAGTGTGCCCAAAACTTTAGCAAAGAATCACTTAGCCCTCTTCATGCCTAATTAATTTGTTCTCATTGTGGTGATAGTTCGGTGTGTTATAAGGTCAACCAATAAGTTTGTGAGAGGCGAGAATGATAGTGGCCATGATTTATAAGGTTCTAAAGCCCCTCAATCCAATCGATGATGGTTGGGAGTAGCCCACGGTTGATAATTATCTTCTAGTTATTGGTTGGGGTCCTACCCAAATTATCATGATGAGACATCATTAGCCTTTGGCTTGGTTTAATGTTATGCTTAGGTAGTATGCATTGTGATTTTCGTTTTTTATATGAACTTTTTTTATTAGTACTTATCGAAGGCAAGCAGGGACTTTAGCATTCAATAATGTGTTAATCATCCATTACTTTACATTTGATTATAAATATTTTCATCTTTTCTAAACTTATATATAGGTGAACATAAATAATTAATATTTTGTAATATTTAAATTGATTTTCTAAAACACCCTATTGGCTAACAAGATCCATGTCTTATTGCCAAACTTTGATAAATAAGGTAAGATTTTCAATATATTATAACAATGCATTTTTTCCAAACATTGGCCTTCAATTTATAATAACTTCATTGATTATATTTTTGACATTAGAATGTCTACAATGCATTATATATCACTGACAAATCGATCTTTTAAATCTCCAGCTTATCCTAACGGAAAATTGTGTCTCCACCACTTTGACAACTCTTTGACCATGCCTTGATAGCACCGCCTTCACAAACACAACCTAAATACTCATCATCTTCTTTTCCAAAGCAAATTTTCTCAGCACTCAGTTGGATGGGTAGAGCTATACAAGAGTAAATCGTTCACTTAGGGCTTCCAAGAATCAAGTGAAAGCATCTCTCATAGCCACACCCCGATCTCTCTATATACATAATTCTTTGCAAGCACAACAATCAATATGAAAATCTGCGTTTTGAATTCATGCACATGCGAGAACGTTTGAGGTTCAATTGTCCACTAACCTTCGGTGGACAAAGAGTGAACATGGAGTGTACTTTTCGTTTGTATGCTACATGTAATAATCACTAAACCAATTGATTTGTAAGCCATTGAAGCACACATCGATCGAGCTGATTAAAAAGTTCCACAGCGGTGGCTGAGAAACTGGTGGTTTTTACGTCTAGTCCTAGTAAGCAGTTTTCTAAAGATAGACCTAAAGCGGAAACAAAGGTAGGGGACTGAGTGAGAGCACAAAAAGATCTTCTTGCTGCTCATCTTCGATGATCCTTAATTACCTCCTTAGTACTATTTTACTTTGTAGACTATTCCGTGACGGCAAAGAGTTGGCATGCGTGGAATCTCACGTATGTGTTGAACACAAGCATATGTTATTAAAAAATTATTTTCTAGCTACTAAAAATGTCATAGATTCATTGGGCATACTCACTAACTTGTACATGCATCAATGACTTCTTTGGGATCAATATTCTTAATGATAGTGAAAGGCTCTAATTGAGTCCCCTAAATGAATTTCCTTGATGATACATTTTCAACGAGCTATAATGCACCCCAAACAAAGATCGTATGCCAAAGTTACACTCCTAGGAAGTTGATATACCCTACCCCCTCTGGATTTGAACGTGTAACCTCTTAAGAGGAAACACATATTCTTAACCATTAGGCCCACTCAAACATTGGATATTAGTGATATCTCTTTGCGTTTATTTATTATATCTCCGCTCTCATTTCATGCTGAAAATAATCCAGATTATTCTCTTTCTAGCCAAATTCTAATCCAGATTATTCTCTTTCTAGTCAAATTCCTAAACAGAAAGCAATCAAATTAACCCCTACTATACTTCATCCAATCTGGAAACTCCTCATACACCAAGCATGCATATAGATTTAACATATCATTATCCACAATTGTGAGTGCCATCATGAAAAAATACTCTAGAAGAGAGGTGAATCTCATAGCAATTTTTTATGCTACAATGTAGGTGGTCTTTGGCTGTTGTTTTACTTAAAAGAATCTACATAACACATTTAAGATTTACAAAATAGGTCTATTCGACTATTAGGGATCACACAAAAGATTTTAAGAGGTTACAAAGTAATTGTATTCAACTATTGTTCCACATACAGGAATCCAAACAACACATCTCATCTATTAAGGTAGGGGCAATCCACGGGGTTTTCAATCTTTCCATTCGTCAGGCGACTTATTAACTATGATTCTCGCTGCCGCTCATGAGGAAGAAGGACCACATCGGGCGGGATATGCACCAAATAATTAAGCAATCAAGGCAAGCTAGTCAAGGTCAAGGTCAAGGTCTAGAGAGTGAAGCAAGGGCTTTAGCTGAAATGAAATGGTTAGTTCTGAAACTAACTTGACCGGTGTTATAAAAGTCTTCCTATTTAGATCCTGATAATGATATAACTCTACCAACTACTATTAAACTACAGTAATGAAATCTCACCACATAGCTAGCTCTAAGTCTTTCCTATCCAGGGAAGCACCTCCCTGTTTCCATGTCTGATGTACTGACCGGGTATAACCAACTCAGTTCTCCCTTCAGTCAGATCGCTCAGATGGGTCTTTAAGGGCATGGTTTGTGGTCTTATATATGTCCCAAGGTTCTTATTTCCTAAATTTCGTGATTTCTAAAGTTTTGCATTATCTCCTATCCTGATTAAACCTGTGATAGCCAATACTTATTATTAACTTTACACTACCTACTTTAAGTAACGCATTCAACCACAAGGTAGTGGAAACGTATGTTATCTAGCTTACGGAAATGTGATAAGTCGTCTAGCTTATAGAAATGCATATGTCGACTTTGCTTTGCGTGTGCAATGTCGAACCCACCTGCATCCATAAGCATTCATGGGAACAACATCTTCTATAATGGGAATAAAATTTACAGAGCTACAAGGTCTACACCTAACGATGGACAAATAAATGTATTCACAAAAGAAAATGAAAACCGAACAATCCAAAACTCACCCAGATAAACCTGTTTGCCACAATCCCTACATAAAGACGTATAATGCATCGGATTAAAATGGGTAATATTGCAGTGATGTCAATATATCCTTCTATTCTCCCTCCACCTCCTCAGCAGAATATGCAGTCGGATGTGGCCCTACAATAGACTCAGTCACTGGAAATATTGAATGTCTCGAAAAAAAACTCTTCCATTCATTCATCCCTTCCACAAAATATTTTGACCGTGTAGAGAAAGGAACTCCCATGACCACCCTGTAGAGAACACAAAACTTCCAGGATCAATGTCAGAAAGAGAAACCGCAATACGATTCCACCACTATTCAGAAGGGGAGAGAGGCCCTTCTTACTGTTGCAAATAAAAGTGGGTCACATCTCCAACAAATGTGTAACGGGTCTTTAAGTATATATTTCTAACTCTGTTCCTCTATATTGGTGTGAATAACCAGTGACAAGGGTGAGATCGTGGAAATGAGTGTTCAACGTGTGTTGGAAGATACTAAAAGTAAAACACTTGTCCTGAAGCACTTTCATGGTTAACAATTGTTCTATCCCATTATCCATTTGACTTGGTATGATCTTTCCAACATCTCTCTCACCTTCATGCATTTGCTCACAGTGGGACCCATTTATGTGTTGTTATATTTCGTTATCTGTATGTTTCATTGAATTCTTACCTTCATGTTTCTTTTGCAGCAAACAGACAAGTGCTTTTGACATGGTACCACCTCGTGCTGCCATGAGCCATGATAGCTGGAGCTATTGTTCCAGGTTTGCATAAATTCTTCTCTTTTGTGATATACATTAATTTATGTTAGATTGGAAATAATAATATATAGAGCTATGTATTGATTTAGGTTAGATTGGAAATAAAATAACTTATTTTGTACTTTATTTAGGGGCAATTCAGTTTAATTGGTAGTTTCATACAGAAACTGAAAACAATTGTTTTCTTGTTTGTTCAAGGTTACTCATGATAAAAGAGTTGTCCTGTCTTCCTTGAAATCAAGAAGGAACTAGTCCATCCATTTATTAAAGGCTTTGTAAGGCCTTCAAAGAGTTGGTTTGTTTCCAATAGAGAGGGTGCATTTTTTTTTGGACCCATGGTTCTTCGAATGAATAAACAATTGGAACTTGATATGCTTCAGGTGGATTTGATGCTAGAATGCGACATCTCGATAGGCCCAAAGTTAGTGTTCAAGTTCCCATTCATTTAATTGCAATTCTCCTATCGAATTTGTTTGTGTTGAGATTCCAGCCTTGGACAACCTCAAGTAGGCTACGGAAGGCATCATTCTAAACATTTGATGCTTATAAACATGGAGGAAAACTGGGGCTTTATTGTGACAGTTAATCCTTACCTCCAATTTCTTCATTACTTCTCTAGTCGTTGGGGCAGAGACAAGTATATGGTGAGTTGTGGGATGAATTAATCCTTCTTCGACAACATTGTCGATGAAGGATAACAACGACTTGTAGTAACCATAAACGTTCAAGCCAACCTGAAAGCAATTTTTTTTTTGTTAATATCTGATATTTTCATTTTTTAAATGCAAATATATACAAATTAATCCATCCGACCTTTAAAGTGTTCATTTCTATGTTTGTAATTGACGTGAATGAACAAATTACCGGATTGTCCTGTATCCCAAGCTAAGCCCATGTTATAACCTCAAATAATTCTTCTAAAGTTCCATAGCCACCTGGCAGAACAAATTTTTACAGTCTTGGTTTAAGGTCTCTGGATTTCATTTCCGTAAACTAGTAAAATTCCTTTTACATCTTGAGATTTTTTGCACTACCTGGTAAGGCAATGAAAGCGTCGGATTGCCGGGCCATTTCATTCTTTCTTTGGTGCATGTCAGCAACAACTTTCACTTCGCCTACGGGTTCACCTGTGATCTGCAGTAAAGAGAAGCAACTTATCAGGTAAATCTTCGAAACTTTATAGTATTTATCGGGTAGTACGTACATATAATAGTCTTTGAAACAATGCAATTACTGGCCATGAATTTTCATGGATTGGTTCTGGGTGCATGAAAATGAATTATTTGTATATTATAACATCGAACAAAAATATGCCCAAAGGGTTTGGATCCAATGGTGAAAAGAGAGAAGTTTTTCACCGTTGGGCCAGGTTCAATTCTCGTGAGGGCTTTACTGGAGCCATGGGGACACCTTGAGGTAGTGGTCGAACGTGTGGTTGCACCTAGAGATACTATAATAAATGGTATCGTGACCCGTGCACACATAAGTGGATCAAAGCCCACCCCCATGTCCTTCAACTTTGAGAACTTTTAAAATGAGATAACTTTGTTTGAGAAGGAAACAATGAGGCGAGACGAGTCATCGCGGCTAGGGCCCAAACCCTAGCCGCCTCGCTCTGGTCTTCGAGTGCAGGAAGCGAACTGCAGCAGCCGAGCACCTAGGGTTTGGCATATTCACGGTTTTGGAGTAGCAGTCTAGTCCAGGGCAACGGAATGGTGTTGCAGCACTTTGCCTGAGCGTTTGCTCGCAATTTGGAGAAGCGGTTTTGGTGTTTCAGCGTACTATTTGGTTGCAGGGAAGCGTCTAGCAGCGACCATGGTTTATAGGGCGCGGATCAAATTCCACGGAAGCACCTTCAGAGGGTCCCTGCGAGGTCTGAGTCCGCCTACGGGTTTGCATGCGGGTGGGTACAGCGGTATTGGATCACCATTTCGATTTGATCTTGTTTGCAGGAGGTAGGCTACGATGGCCCCAGATCTAAATGCCGAGAAGGGAAAAGATCCTTTGGAAGCATTCAAGGCGTTAGTTCGTTCAGCAGGCCCCAAACCCAAGTCTTCTCTCTCGTCCAAGTTTGTTAAGAAGATGGAGGAGATCCCCTCTCTGGAGCTAACTCCAGAGAAGCCTTGCTCTCTTGCCCTCCTTCTAGCAGAAACGTCCCTCATCGAAAAGTTTACGGGGTTATGGCCTAGCCCCAAAGCGGTGGAGGCATGGACGAATGGCCGTTGGAAATCACTGACAAAGGGAAAAGTTTCTCTATTCGCAGTAGGCAGGGGGTCTGTCTTGATTTCTTGAGCAAAGGGGCTGTGATCTGAAGATGTTGGTCACGGGCCCTATTTCGCGTAGGGTGGGAAGATTCTTAGCCCCACGGACTCCGGACTTCAATCCGAAGCGAGATTACGGCTCGGTAGGTTAAGAACGCCTCATCTACTGCCATCTACGGGATAGAATCTCACGGAGGACGTGGAAATAACTTAGGCGTTACACGGATAAAAGCGGAGAGCCCGAAGGGGACCGGTATACTGCGCCCGCATTTGTGTGTTGAGGTTAATCTCGAAGGTCTTAGGAAGGCATTAAACTCTCCACGGGGAGTTGGAGTCATATCAAAATTTGGACTATGAGTAGAATTCTTTCAAGTGCCTCCGGTGCCATGCTTATAGTCACTTCACAAAAAGCTGCCCAAAGCCTCCGAGGAGCCAGGACCAATCAAAGAAGATGATTTCAGCCAGTATCTAACCGACGAAGGCAATCAAAGCAAAAGGAACCACTAGACCAAGCCGCGAAGGCCACTCAGTCAAAGAGGCAACTCTAGAAAATAAAAGCAACTTTGATGCGCTGAAGGAAAATGAAGACCTAGAACCAGAAGCAACAACAATCAATGAAGATCCTCTACGGCGGTGAAAGCCTTAGGAATCCTCCCCAAAATGTCAGCGAGAGAGATTCGGGCTCTAGATCCGGAAGCTCAAGAAGGTGGGATTACAGCCCCCTCTAGCGGATCCGGGGGAACCGAACAGCTGAAGACAGCTTCAGTTGATCTCCAGCCCCCTTGCAGAAGACCAACAAAGCACCTTGAGAGAAAGAATTAAACCTCCAACATTTCTTTAGGATCTCGAGAAAAATTTGGACCCCTACATTAAGGGGAAAACTTGAGTCCCATTGGAATAATTCTTTTCTTCTATCTTTTGCTATGCTCACGGTTTGTGAGAATTTACTCGTGTACGCACTTTTTGTCTTATTTTCGAATTAGCTCAAGGAGAAAAGGGGCTTGGTCTCCCGGGTATTCACGAAGGTTAGCGTACTTGTCGAGAGGAGTCGCAACCTAACCCGGATTCTAATAATTCGGTCACGGTGGCGGAATGTAGATGTCTAACTGCATAGCAGTTTTGTCAAAAAAAAAAAACATCGAACAAAAATATGAGTTTTGGGAACTGGTCTCCCAAGACATTCACCAGAAGGTTGGCAGCACTGTCAGAGGTCACCAACCTTCTTCGGATTTGTAAATTCCAGATTCTGGCTG
The DNA here is from genome assembly GCA_010110895.2 of Picea sitchensis. Classification (NCBI taxonomy): domain Eukaryota; kingdom Viridiplantae; phylum Streptophyta; class Pinopsida; order Pinales; family Pinaceae; genus Picea; species Picea sitchensis. Next base: position 207,788 of record SNQJ01S0023308.1, on the reverse strand, counting down.
GCCAGAATGCCGATTAATGCAACATAACCGTTTTTGTCAAAAAAAAAAAACATCGAACAAAAATATGAGTTTTGCACGTTTTTTTACCCCACGGCATGAGTGTGTTGGGAATGACCGTGAAAACAGAAAGGTTAGAATTAGTAGAGAGAACATAATATATATGAAAATTTAAACAATTTCGATATTTGCTTGAAATTTAGACCAGTGGAATAATCATTTTGTTTGAATTCTTCGTTCCGGAGCAGGAAGATCTGTTTTTCCTTGAGAACGAATTTAAAAATATAAGCTAATATACCCGACTACATGGCCACTGCACGACTACATGGCCATGGCCACTTTTTTTATATAAAAGATTTATACATACTATTTTATTAAGAGTTATTAGAATTAGTTTTTGTTGGTTCGTGTGGAAGTTATATATACAATCCACTTTTTTTACATAAAAGATTTTTATATATATATATTAATTATTTTATTAGGAGTTATTAGAAAAAATATTTTAAAAAAAATGATAACTAGCAATTACTTTTAAAAGTGCAAAAATACACTAATAAAATTGATGTTTTGTTTGTTAGAATTCTGAAGAACCACATTGTTATTGGACGTTTCGGAGGGAACTCTAAGGTCGGCTGATTTTTTGTGGACGTTTTGGAGGGAACCCTAAGGTCCGCTCGGTGAAACTCTAGATTTAATAAAATTATTAATAAGTATTTTAATTTAGATTTTATAATAATTTAATAAAGATTTTATAATAATTCAATAAAGTGGAGGATGTTTTTTATTTAAAATTTTTGTTTATTAATATTTTAAGTGGTAGGTTTTGTTAAGTGGTAGGTTGATCCAGGAGGTAGATATCGGGGGCCACCCACCTTTTTCAAATGGCTCAAAACAGTTTTCTGGCAATTTTGGCAATTTACTATTTTTAGTAGGTTTAAACTTCCGGGGCCATTTTGAGGGCCTAAATGAAGGTTTTTTGAGATCGAAGTTCTCAATGATAGCCGAAGGCATGATTGATCCCCCAAAATGGATCTCCTCGATGATACCTTTCCAATGAGCTATCACATGCCTAAAACAAAGATCGTATGCAAAAGTTACGACCCCGGGAAGTTGATGCACCAACTTACCCAAACGGGGCCCACATGACTTTTGGCGCTTCATCTCCTAGGGTTAGGTTTT
>SNQJ01S0023308.1:176532-204263 GCA_010110895.2 Picea sitchensis | reverse complement strand
TTTTGAGATCGAGGTTCTCAATGATAGCCGAAGGCATGATTGAGCCCCCAAAATGAATCTCCTCGACGATACATTTCCAACGAGCTATCACATGCCTAAAACGGAGATCGTATGCAAAAGTTACAACCTCGGGAAGTTGATGCACCAACTTACCCAAACGGGGCCCACATGACTTTTGGCGCTTCATCTCCTAGGGTTAGGTTTTTGGATGTATAGGACTTTTGGCATTCCCGATTATTGTAAAAAGGCCTCCAGAGCCGCATTGTAACCATCTTCTTGCAAATGCGAGTAGCCATCACATCTCTTCTCAGAGATAAGCTGCCACCATTTTAGCGAGTCTTTCACTCTGTATTTTTACAGTCTCTGTACATTTCTTTGATTAATAGAAATCGTGTATTACTGTATCTCTGTGTTTATGGTTGCATCTCTGATATATTTCTGTTATATTACTGGATATACGTGATATCTCTGATACATTTCTTTATTATATCTCCGCTCTCATTTCGTGCCGAAAATAATCCAGATCATAGGTTTTGTTAATTATTAATTTAATGGTTTTCTAGGCTAGTTTAGTTTTATTTTAAGGAAGAAATTGAAATTGATAGTGGAAGACATTTATTAGGGGAGTTAGGTTAGATAGTTTAATAAACATAAAATTTATTTAAACATTTTTATTTGTATTGTTTAAGTGTGTATAGTTATTAAAATAATTGTTACTTTTAATAGTTTAAGGGAGATTTAATGGATAAAGATGGAGTAGATGAGGGGTCTGGGGAAGAAGCTTAAACTATTTTTTTTCTTTTTAGAATGAGTGGGATCCAATTGTTACTAATCTTTAAACCATTGTCTCTGTTTAGGTTATTGGGATTTTTGATGATTTTGATTTCTTCTCTAATTCGTAGTTTAAGGCGGTGGTCTTCTCTTACTAAGATTTTAGTGTCTTCTAAACACACACAATGCTTCTTAGTATAAGGGGCGTGAGCAATCTGGTTTATCTTGGACCTACCCTTTCTAGGGTTATTATTGGTTCTAATCCATTGATTTGAATCAATGACATCATTACTACCAATGTTAAAATTGGTAAAAAAGTTGTAATCCTTTCTTTTATAAAATTTAAGAAATAAATAAAAAATATTTTATAATTCTTTTTCTTATAAAATTTAAAAAGTAAATAAAAAATATTCCATTTACTCAAATTTGTCATTTGGATATTCCACTACTTAAGCTTGCATGTATCTTTGTATATGTAAAGATATATAAATTTATATTTCCACATGGTGAGCAATATTTCCAAGGTTCATTAATATTTCCACATTATATATATATATAGGTATATCGCATGCACTCTGTACAGGTTATGAGGACTAGCGACAATCAAAACCTTATTAAGTAAAGTGGGTTTTTCCTATCCCAAACCTATGAGAAATACTACAATGCCTTCTGATCGTACTCGTCCTATATGGAAGACCCACCCCAACTCCATATATCTTGGGCGCAGCAGGCGCAATTATTGCTTTAATAACTTTTTCCTTTTTCCTTATGGTTTGTTCCTGCATGAAGGACTCTCTCGACCATTCATGAGAAAATAACAAGATCTCAGGTAGCAATGAATCAAAAATAGTTGTGATTATGGTGGGTGATGCAAAATTTGCAGAATCTAAAACAAAACATGCTTGAAGGGTGAAAGGAAAAATTATCTCTGAGACGAGATGCAACACTTTCATTGTAATTACCATGCCCTTAAGAGATAAGATAAAACATTTCTTTTCATGTTTCTTTAAAATTTAATTAATTTCTCTAAAATAATGAAGACAATTTTTTCAGTGAATAAATTGGTTCACCAACCTGTCTCATAAACAACATCCATTTGAACAGAATTTGTTTCATAAACAACGTCCATTTGAACATATTTTTGAGAATGATGGACAAAATTTCACATTTTGTTTGTTAGTTGTACAACTTTAGTTTAAGACCATATGTGGCTTTCATAAAAGGTATAATGAAACATCTATTTTCACACCATTCCGGTGAGTGCTGGCAGAAGAGTCACATTTTATCTGCGGGAGGGTCCTTAAAATGGTATTTGACAACTCATCGTACACTATAAAATTTGTAAAGTGTTATGTATGTGATTATTATTATCATAAACGTACCCTCAATTCATGAAGTCAAAAGAACATAAATAAATATGTGTATATCTAGACCCACTAGTTTGACCTTAAAATATGCACCACCATTGGAGTCTTTTCCCTTCTATAATTTAATATCAAAATATCATTAATTTTGAAGTGATGTTTATTTCATGTTAAAATTGTTCAATGACATGTTTCAGATTGACCATAGGGCTATGGATATCCATGGCACGCAACCTACCTTGGCATGCCTCTTGAGAGTTGCGGCCAAGCCATAACACATGGCGAGCTTCCCTCAACCCCACACATGAATGTAGAGGTGGGCACTGCTCAATATTTTTTTTTTCGTTTTGTTAAGCCTATCGAGAGAAAACTCTTGAAAGGAGGACTAAATATTTGCATGGTAGGAAAGCTAATCCTAGGATCAATATAGATATGACCACTTTGTAGAGGATCATACTTATCAAAAAACCCACAAGGAACTGCTGCCTCTAAGGATCATTCTCGTATATAGCAAGGCCAAAGAACATTGCAACCATCACATGACCACTTTGTAGAGGATCATATTTATAAAAAAACCCACAAAGAACTGTTGCTTCTAAGGATCATTCTTGTATATAGCAAGGCCAAAGAACATTGCAAGCACATATGTAGACAATATGATGTGCACGCATATATATTTTAAAATTTTGAATACATACTGATCTATTTAGGAGAAATTGAATGTGATCTTGGAGCATGGAGGACATCAAGGTCTAACTTAGCAACACATGGCAAGTTAAATCAAAATAATAGATCACATTTAATGTAAATAACAAGAACTTGAACGTTTGAGGGTATCTAATGTGATGAAGAATGTGGAAAGAGTTTTATTATTCAATGATCTAGGTATCATGATAAGATGTATCATGATAAGATGTTAGAGGCCATGCTTGTCCTGATCTTCCCCTCTTCTTCCCTACAATTACAAAAACAAATGCTCCTTCGCTGTAACAAAAGAAGGCAAGGAATGAACATTCAAAAAAGAGTATAGAATGAATTAACTTTCAAACTATAAATATAAAAATGATTTACCCTAAAACTACGTGCTTGGCATAGCATGTTTCCTCTTGCAACCGTGGACGAGTGGATTGTTGGATATAGTTTCTAAACCCCATCGACACTCTCGAAGTATGCCACAATCGACCAATATGATAGAGGGTTCCACCTTCGATCTACCTATCATCGGAGTCTTTTCGTGATCACGACGTACTAGACAAAATAGGTAAGTAACATTTAGCTCCTTCTTTTTCCTCAGACAACAATATTGTTCACAACATCCAAATAGAAACATTACCTTAAAAAGTGGAGAAGATTGCAGGTTGTTCTAATTTGATTTCAAATGTTGTAATCACTACGTTCGTTAGGGTCTGGTGTAATAGTGTATCCCCAAAATTATTTTCAAGATTTTGTGCAGGTAATCCCCAAAATATTTAAGTCCATTCAAAATCCTAAATGTTGATAGAAAGAAGCCTCTGTAATAATTCATTTTCTATTGATTCAATCTTGATGTAGTTTGTAGAAAAAAAAAATAGAAGAAACATAAAGATTGATTATTGATGTTATTTGTAACAGGAAAAATAGATGAAAAACAAATTCTTTTACAAACATTGTCAATGGGAAGGAAATTTTCCAAATAAAACTTGGTAATATCCTATGTAGAAAACAATGGATGATTGTTCTTATTTGGAGAGACTAACTTTGCAACGATCAATCCTCCCATGCTGGTTACGTTGAAATAATCAGCTATACTCACATCTAGGTCGTCAATTTCTTGTTACAGACTTAATTTAAAGATCGGTACTTTTAGCTGTTCCTTGAGCAATTAGAAGATAGACAAGCTAGTCGGCAATGAATACCTATCATCAGAGTCCTTTTGTGATCTTGACATATTGGAAAAACATGATAAGTAACATATCGTTGCTTCTCTTTCCCGAAACAACAATATTGTTTTCAACATTCAACTATTTCATTACCTAGATAGCAATATTGTTTAGAATTAAAACCTACCTCCTTTACGTCCAATGAATTATTGATAAAATTGCAAAAATCCTGAACAAAAAAGAAATTAAAACCTCTTTCAAATCGTATGACAAATGCTACATTGGAGAAACAAGCCGCTCTTTTCACACCAGGATTAAAGAACATGGCGTTGAATATTATTTAAAAATATTATTCATAATAAAAAAATATTTCAATTTCTATCATAAATGAAATATTTCAATATATATTTTAAGTAAACTGATTTGCTATCAACTTTATATACAAATCGTAGAAACATAGTGTAATTGAGATTAAAAACATAATTATTCAACATATAGTTTCTTTATATTTCTCATTCAAAGATTAATATGAAGTTGACATATAGATCATAAACAAAATATTTGTGTCCACATTAACTTATACATAATGTAATAGAAATTACATAATTTTTTAGGTTAAATAATTTTAATGATAATTTTAGTGTGAGGGAGATGTATAATTCATTTCCAACATAACCTTAAAAAAAATTATATATATATATATAAGAAAGTCAACAAATTGGTGTATGGGACCTTGTATAAAAAGGTTTACATACCTGATTTCTTTTGGATTTGAACTTGTAATCTTTTAGAAGAAAAATATATATGGGGCAATGAAAAATACAAATTTTTTTATGATTAAAATATTTTAATAATATATTGTTCATTATAAAGAAGATGCATAATTATTTAGATACCCAATACCAAAGAAAAATTTAATTGATATAATTCCTTTATTAATTGACATAAAATTAAAATTAACATATAACATTTAAAAAAATATTAATAACAAAAATATTATAATATGAACCATAAATAAAATACTTCAATGTCAAAATTAACTAATATATAAACATAATATTTTTTTTATAATTAAAACATTTCTTTTATTGGTCAACATACAATTTTTTATTTTTTTTTAATAGATTCTCCTAGTTCTTACCTTCAATGTCTTCGTAGTTAGGAAAATAGCGCAACGTAATGTGAACACAAATGTTATATGTCACTATGCATGAACTTGTAGAGGCTTTAATGCAATACCCCGTCCGCTCACGCACTCGAAGTAGGACATCATGTTTGAATGGCATTTTCTCTTGTTATCTACTTACCATAATCTTCATGTAGAACTTTTGCAATTCCACACCCATTGCCAAATGTTTTAAACAATGGAAAAATATATGAATTGCAATGAATTTGGACATATCCCAACAAAAAAATAGAGAAGGCCTGCAAAAGCACAAAGCCACAAACAACTTAATAACCTTACTAACCCATGTAGGGAGCCACAACTTTTGATGTGTCTTATAATGTTCGAGTTTCAATATGCTATTTTAAAAGTATTTCTTACAATATATTGTTGTTGACTTAAGAAGTTGTTTTCATTTGTTGGGATACTCCCTAATATGTAATAGGGATATATGGCCATTAAAGATAAGAGTTGGATTAGTATGATGGCTATTTAATGTAATGTGGATTATATTCATAGTTTTAGTTATTATTAAATAAGGTCTTATTAGGTGGTTAGAATTTAATAAATATAATGTGGTTTTATTAAAAAAATCTTACTAAGTAGTTAGCAATTGGTAGGTTGTAAATAAAGATTAAGTCATTATTGAGCATCTATGAAAATGTTTGGTGAGTAGTAAATAAAGATGGAGTCCTCCTTATTGAGCATCTATGAGAATATTATTGTATTGGAGGGATTGGGAGGTTACCCCTTTGAAGAGGAAAGTAAACAAGAGTTAATCCTTCCATAAAAGTATCCTTTTAGGGTGTCACATTCTCTTAAGGGTATTTTAATATATAATGTATTGCAACATTTCTTGCCAATTATTGGATATCATATGTGAAATTTCATTATCATATCTAAGAGTAGTTTCTAGGACGCAAATGAGAAAACAAATTCTACTTGTTTCTTTTTGTATATTTGCAGCTATAACACTTAGATCTATTTCTTTTTGTAGTTTTGCAGCTATTCTTTTTGTAGATTTGCATCTATAACTCTTAGATCTATTTCTCATAGATTTTATGTAGAATTTAAAAAATAAAATAGTTTTATATCTATATTCATCTTGAAAAAATATTAATAGAATTGGAATTTGGATGAATGGGATATTGTAGTTTGAAACCTACTCTTTTTTAGGGTTTTTTGTGATAGTTGTAGATAATGTAGAGAAGATAACTTTTGACAGTGTCGTAGCCATATTACTACCATTTGATAGAGAATTTCTAAGACTTTGTTTTCTTATATTATATTATATGCTACAACCCTTGCAAATTTTCTCCCCAACACCATACAAAACCACATGTCATAGTGGAAAGGGATAATATTTTTTGTTCTAAAATTACTTACTTAGAGGTTCTCTTTGATAAGTGTCCTCATGATATGACAAGTGTATCATTGAAGAAATATAGAAGTAGGTGATTCCTACCAAATTCTAGTATGTTTCTATAGTAATAAGGATCCATTTAGAGCCATCCATTTCCAACTATATGGAGGATTTGTTTTCTATAGATGTTTATATTTATTTGGATGCACATGACCATGGTGGGTATTTGGAAAACAACATTTAGTGGTGTTTTGAGCTTAGGTGTCATGAGTTGGGAGTTAGTATGAGAATTTAGACATGAAGCTTGAGTTTATGGTGGATTTTCTTAACTATTTCAGCATTGATTCTATCACTTGTATATGGGACCTTGGATTATGGAAAATCTTTCAAGATTACTTTGGCATTGCAGTTAGCAATTGTACATGGGACCAAGGTTTATGAATAAGCTTCTAGAACTAGTTCAACATTGTATTCAACGCTTGTACATGGGACCTTGGCCTATGGAAGTATATCATATGTATAAGTGTTGACGACAATGTTTCTCAAAAGGGAAGTGTAAATTTATTTTTATTGTGGAATTCTCACATATTGAGAGATAAAAAAAGAAAAAAACACAAATTTCCTAGTATTTAAAAAAATCAAAATTGAGATAGATTTATAATATATATAGTGGTTGTGCCAAATGAATCCCAGTATGAGGGAGATGTGTAATTCCTTTTGTGCTCAATATGAAGTTCACACATGGAATTAAAAAAAGTATTAATAAGAAAAAGAATATTCAATGTTGACCATAAATGAAATATTTTTCATTATATTGTATATAATTAGTTTTTAATGATATAGTGCAAAAGGATTTAGTGCATTGATTCCCACATCCTAGTATGAGGGACATGTGTAATTCCTTCAGTGCTCAGTAAAAATATTAATAAAAAAAATTCATATTGTGTATCATTTTATTATATCATTCATTTTTAATGATATAGTGGAAAATGATTTAGTGCATTGATTTGTAATAGAACACTTCAAAATGAACAAGTTGTGTCTATTTAAATAACTATTCAATGAAAGTATGTAGTATACCTAGGGAGGTAATATGGGGTACCCAGGGAGGTATCTAATGAGAATGTGGTTATGTATTATTATGTATGGTGATCAATTTATATAAATAAATTATAAGACCCATGTAATAGTGTGAACACAATAAAGGTGAGAAGACTTACTAGAAGGTTCCACCTATTAGAATATTCTTTCTCACTTATATTGTGTTCATAGTATTACATGGACCTTATTTACTAGAATTGGTCTTGATACATAATAATACATAACCACATTCCCATTGGGTACCTTTGTAGGTACCCCATATTACCTTCCTAGGTATATTACAATGTATTACATATTGATAAACATATATTGTTAGACAGAAATATATGATGAGCACATATTGCCGAAATAAATTATATAATGAAATATCTTATCAAACTTAGTTTTAATTTTCTAAACAATTACATATGATGTATCATAGGGATCAATTCCTTGGTGGTGCATAATTTCTCTCAATTATTTTCCATCTGAAAAATGTTTTCACCTAATTTGATCTCTATAAATCTATAGTTAAATTAAATTTATAATTAAGTTGGTGCTATATTAATTTAACTACAACTTAGAATACTACTAAAATAACCCGTTGAAGTTATAATGATTTAACTATAACTTAAAATACCACTGAGATAGCCCATCCATGTGATTTTAAACCCAGATAAAAAAGTTCCAAACAATAATCTTATCTTTATAAAATGAAGGTTTTATCCTCCACCTTAAAAGAATAATGTTGAGTTTCATCATAAAACTTGATAAATATATTTGATAATAACTTATCACTTGTAACTTTAAAGGTTAAAAGTTTGCACCACTTCATACAACAACTTGCTCCAAGTTGTTGTACGACTTGTTGAACCCAACACTTATTCTAAAGAAATATGAGTTGTAAAAGACACATATTTATAGGGAGAAGAAGTGACATCAACATAGCTCCTTATTCCCTCCCTCCATGACAAATTACATTAACTAATATTTTTAATTTAACTCTTGAACACAAAATGTAGGAATGCGTGTATTCGATTTCACATTAGAGTATTTAAAAAAATTGTTTGCAATTGTAATAATGAATGGTTCCAAACAAGTTTCGCATGTGCTCAAGATTCCTAAACGTGCCATATGTGTTTTAGTTTCACATAAGGGATTGTTTGATAGGGGAAACGTTACTTTGACAATTCGACATTTTCATTAGTAAATATAGTACATGAAGATAGATCTTCAAAGGATAATGTGTTTGTTACAGCTGAAAGTCAATATTCGCACGCAGATATAATCTGTATGCTGGCTGAATATGTATTATTGAATCAGCCAAGATCCCCTGGAAGTAGAGCAGGTCCCATGATGTATAAGGTTAATGTAGAATTTCGGCCTGTGGGGTTTTTAGTAAAGTCATGTCGAACCAGGGACTTCACAGCTATTAGTCTTCTGTAAAGAAAATCCCCATAACTGTATTTGCCTGTATGGATTTCTACGATGCTAAGCCAGGCATGAAAGGAAAATGCTCCTCTGCTTTGGGGTACGTAAGTAATGAATCTCTGAACCCTCCCTGTATGAAAATGATCTCGCTTTATTTCACACAACTAAAAGTTGTTTCCTTTTTAGGGTTCTATACTGCTTGGATATGGAGTTGATTGACTTGATGTGTGTCTCAAACTTTTTCAGGGCCTGTGCTGATGTTGGGAATAAACTAGAACAAGCACACAAAACATACACGGCGAAGAGAAGTTATGTACGTGGAAGAAACTGTTGTGGTTAAAGGAAATACGAAGAATGCCATAGATGTCATTGATAATCCCCATAAGCGATTATATGGCTTTTAGAACCATTAAGAGTCTGCACATCAACTGTTTGACAAAATTTCTTCATATCAAGTGTTTGTTGAATTGTCTATATAACATGTATTTGTTGAAATTATTATTATCNTAAGCCAGGCATGAAAGGAAAATGCTCCTCTGCTTTGGGGTACGTAAGTAATGAATCTCTGAACCCTCCCTGTATGAAAATGATCTCGCTTTATTTCACACAACTAAAAGTTGTTTCCTTTTTAGGGTTCTATACTGCTTGGATATGGAGTTGATTGACTTGATGTGTGTCTCAAACTTTTTCAGGGCCTGTGCTGATGTTGGGAATAAACTAGAACAAGCACACAAAACATACACGGCGAAGAGAAGTTATGTACGTGGAAGAAACTGTTGTGGTTAAAGGAAATACGAAGAATGCCATAGATGTCATTGATAATCCCCATAAGCGATTATATGGCTTTTAGAACCATTAAGAGTCTGCACATCAACTGTTTGACAAAATTTCTTCATATCAAGTGTTTGTTGAATTGTCTATATAACATGTATTTGTTGAAATTATTATTATCGAGGACAACTTTCAGCTGATGGTCAAGTCTCTCCATGGGAATTCTATACTTTTGCGGATGATTTCGTGTGAACCATCAACATCTCATTTTCGTGGGTAAACAATTTACAACTCATTTTTCGTGGGTCTGATTAAAGCTTATGCAAAGATTCAATTATCTATTTGGTCTTCAAGTTACAGAGAGAAGTAGGGATCTTTTATTCTCTTCAATTTCGAATGAAAATTTATCTCATAATGTGGAAATTTTGAGGAATCTTACTAGTTCTTAATATGTAAACTATTAAATGTTTGGTAATTTTTTTAAAAAAATTCAAATTTTTAAGGATTTTATTTATTTTCTTTAAAATTTAATCTATTTTTAAGGTAAAATAATTTTAATCTATATAATTTGGGTGAATCACTTTTAGAAAAAATGAAAATTGACTAATATTTTTATTAGAAAAAAACACGAAAAATTAGTCCATAAGAGATACATAGCCCATAAAATCCCCCCCTTTCAAAGCCTATGTCCTTCAAAGATGTATCTACAAATTATGAATTACCTATTATCTACTATTATCTTCAAACTTAATGGTTATTGGCCTTTGTTATCAGATTTCTACCTATGGATATAAAAAAAAAAATCTACCTATGGATTCACTTGACTTTGACAAAAAAAAATTGTGATATATCTCTCTATTCAAGGTTTTTTTATGGTTCATTTATTTATCATGCTTATTATAAGAAAGTTTTAGAGGTGGGTCCATGGTTTTTTTTTGAGTTGAGACTATTTACAATTGCTTAGTTCCTAGAAGTTGATCCAATATGTTTGTTTGTTGCTCTGATTCCAATTTGGGTTCAACTTTCAAATTTTCCCTTACTTTTTTGGCATATCTTAGTTATGAAGGATGCTTGGGTTCAACTTCCAAATTTTCCCTTACTTTTTTGGCATATATTAGTTATGAAGGATATTGGGAATAATTTGGGTAGTTAGTTAAAAATAGATTTTGAGAAAGTTGTAGCTTAACTATGCACATATGCTCAACTTTGTTTTAAAATAAATCTCAATCTAAGTCTCCCAAACAAAACGATTCCCAAATAAACACATTTAGATGGACTTAGGTTTTGAATTATAAGAATACAACATTTCAATGTTGGATCTGTCATCTTCAAGCACATTTGTAGGATTCTTTTCCTCATGCATGAGATAATTTTTCATAGAAAGAAAGAGTTGTATCTAAATAAAAAAGTTGGACATTTTCATTGAATAAAGAAGAGGCAAAGGATGATGACCATCACCAAACATAAGATTCCGAGAAGGTTATTCCTACTTTTCTAGAAGTGTCTCGAAGCATAGAGAAGAAGCCAAGGATATTGAGATTTCCTCCTCAAGGATGGAAGTTATACCTATTATCTCTCACGGGGGAATGCAACAGTTTAATGAAACTAACACCTCTTATTCCAATAAGGAATTGTTCAATTTATAAGCTACGGGTAGATAATGTGGATCCTTCTTCATGGGGATGGCATGTGGTTGAAAAGAAGAATGGAGAAAAAGGGAAGGATTGAAAATTATTTTTAACAAGTTAAAAAATGATATGTACATTAATTATGTAATTTTATTCTTGTCAATGCATTGTATCTACTTTAATTATATTTTTAATGTACTTTGAGCACCTAAAGAATGTTATTTTCATTTTGAATTGGAATAGAAAATCGTTATTTTGTGGGGAGTGAGAAATATTTAGAAAAATAGAGTCATATTTAAAAAAATTGTGTTTGAATGAAGTTAAGGTTAGTGGTTGTTTTCAAGACAACATCCTTAAATGTTGATTTGTTCAAAAAAAAAGTGCATTATCAACAATTCTTGATGAAGGGAGGGGCAATGCATCCATGAATTCTCAAGTTGGCTTAATTGTAATTGATTAGGGAAATGATCAAGTATCTATTGGTTCTCTTGGATTTTGCTCAAATTGGATGATCATCTATTTGGCTTGGATAACACCTATGCATCCAATACTATCAAGGAACAAGTGGCCTATTCAATGAATTGTCAAAGGTCCCTTAACTTATATGTGATGAAATTAACATGATGAAACATAGTTATAAAAAATACCTACAATCATTGTAAATACCCGAGGGGAAAATAGATGTTTAGAGTACATTCAAAGGAAAATTGATATTTGATGAGTAAATAAGTTTAGAATTAGAGAATTTGTATCTGAATTATGTTTTACTTCGTGAGACAATCCTTGAGAGATTTGATTTTTAAAATGTTCTGGATATTCTAATAGAACAACACATCACAATAGATCTTAAAATATTATGAAATCTTAGACTATGTAGACTCATTTTCCTTAGATCCCATATTAATTAAAATTACTAAATTTTCTTGAATTTATGAAAATAATTGAATATGAATGAAAGAATAAGAAAAAAACATACATGCCATCCACACAATTGAACACAATATGTATCATGGGAAACCCAAGGTCTAGCCTATGCTTTTCTCTCTTTTCTTCAATCATGGAAAGGACGTACAAAGATAGAGGCACTCAGCCTAGAGTTTCCCTTAACTTTTTGGTTTGAATGATTGCTACATAATGTCCTACCTCCTCTATTTTTCTCTCAAGATATTGCTTCTTGGATGCTATGTTAAACTATGGAAAAGTACAATACAAAATAATATAACCCTTTCTCTTCCCAACAACCTAGTATTTAACATATCATGATAGCTATCTAAGGTTCCTCAACCCTCAATTAGTGATCGGGTTTAGAACTTCTATAATATTCTTGAAATTCCACATGTGGCTCTCCCCACATGTGTGATTAATTGGGGATAACATGGAATCCACTCGTACCATGGTGGTCAACAAGGTAGGTCAACTTGCGAGATTCATAAATTTTTCATATGAACTCCAATTAAGGAATTTTACGCACCATTGGAAATGTATCGAAGTGTAGAACATCACTTAAGGTGTGGGAAAAATATTCGAACACTGTAACCCAAAAAATATGTCATTTAATGCCTCAAAATGGCTTTAGAGGGTTCCAAACCCCGATTTTCCAAATTGAGACCTATCGCTAATTTGGTATTGCAAGTTGATTCCTCCAATATTTTTCATGACCCAGAAAGTACCAAGATAGATGAATAATTGTATGATGATACATTATGAATCAATTCCCATATAACTAAGTTTATCAATGTCAATGAATCTATAAGAGATGACATGTTGAATGATTCCATCGAAGGACCAAGGATATTGATGAAGAGGTTTCATATGATGAGGGGTTGAATGATTACCTCTATTGTAGCTCTGTAATATTATTCTTCTTCAATGGAAGGAGACTCCCTTAATTCTTTCATGTATCTAGCATCGGTTGCAACATCTTACTCCGTAGTATAATGCCTAGGCCAATTAAATTGTCATTGATCAACAACTACTTCATTAATTTTTGGTATCTTTTTTCCACATTCTCTTCATATGAAACCTCTTCATCAATCAACTTGGTTCTTCATTGGAATCATTCGACCTCTCATATCTTCTATATGCATTAACATTGATAAACATATTTATGAATAATTAACAATTCCAATAAGCTCCTCCATTCAGTGCACCTCTTATGATTTTTCCATAACATCTTCACACTCTTCATTACTATTCATGATTTGAATTTCTAATACTAGTGAATATGAAAAAACAATGCAACTCTTCCAACATCCTCACTACCTCTAGAAATGCTCCCAACTTCCTCTCCTTGCTTGTGATAGTAACTACATGATATTTTTATTTAAACTCCATGTTATATAAATTTACTCATCTTTAGCCATCCTTCACATTTTTAATTCTAATCTTTGGAAAACGAGTGGTTTGTTCCTTCTCTTTAATCAAATTAGGTGTCTTGATAAATCTTCATACCTCATTTTTTCTTCACTCTTTTGTTGTGACTCCTTCATTATTTTAAACTTTTCTTTTTTTAATTAATTTTACCATTCCATCCAGCTTACTTTCTCTTCTAAGTCATCCATAATTCTCATGAATATGGTTTGATAGGATGATGTGACATTCTCAACTACTTCTTTGGATATGTGCAATTATGCACCTCTCTTCGATGATATTCCTTTATTACTCAGTTTGCATTAATGAAAACAGTTAGAAATAACCTAAGTTATTCTTTGGAAGTAGCACAATCTTATTATCCCTCTCAATAATGACTCACCGATCTTCACAATAACTCGCATACACAATTTTCTTCCATACACAATTTTCAGGGAGCTCGTATGCATCATCTCACCTCTTAAACAATAAATTATAAATATTCAAATACACAATTTTCTACCCAATTTTCAGGGAGCTCATATGCACCATAGCACCTCTTAAATAATAAATTATAAATACCCAATTTTCAGGGAGCTCATATGCACCATAGCACCTCTTAAATAATAAAGTATAAATACACAATTTTCAGGGAGCTCATATGCATCATCTCACGTCTTAAATAATAAATTATAAATATTCAAAGAAGGATTTCTATGTATGAGCATATCACCCTCCCCTTTCCTCTTTGAGACATTCAACTTAACTATGGAAAGATATAGAAAGAATCTTCCCCTTAAACAATTCTAACGCCTTCTTGAAAACATTGAAACATGATTATATGACATGGAGAGAACTCTTGAAAAGTATTTTACCAAAATGGAATTAAACTCAAAGATATATTATTGTGTAAATTATATTTGATTGAATTTCCATGAAAATTCAGAAAATCCAAACCAACTTTATATTATCATGTTCTTTTTATTTCAAAACCTTTACTTTTCACAAAATATCATTTTAATCCTTTACCAATATTAACATATTTATCATCAAATAATAACTCACTTTTTTCTAAAAAAAAAATCTTACCACTTGAAACTATGACATGATTCCTTAATTTTCTTCTTTCAATGATTATTTTTTCAAATCTTCTACCCACCAGCGTAGATTCATCTTAATTCTAGATCTACAATGATCCAAGAGCCATCAAATTCATCAAGATATAAAAAAATTTAGAGTAAAAAAATTAAACAATTGTTTTCATCTCAAAGGATTTGATGCCTCTTGACGTGTAATAAATCCATAATTAGGATAGATCTATGTTGGTTCTTTATGTGTGTGTGTCTATATATAGATACATATACACACACATGATTCAACTCCATGTTGAACACATAAGGAATTTCTCTATGATGCACAACCCACCATTCAAATGTTTTAAGAAATTTTTTCCCTTAATTCTTTTATTCACTCCTAATCAATATCAACATCTTTAATCTAATGTATATACATTATTACAACTAGAATATCACCAATATTTAGTAATATACATTATCACAACTAGAATATTAGCAATATTTAGTAATTTTTGGTGGCATTTTGTCTCATTCTCTTCATATAAATTTTATTCATCAATCAAACTTGTTCCTTAACCACATTCCACCTCTTCATTTTTTCTAATTACATTTATATCAATAAAAAAATATATTGGATCATAAATAATTCCCATTGGTACCTCCATTTATTGTGTCTCTTATGCTTTAGCCATGTCATATTCACACTCATTATATCCTTCATTGTATTTCTCCCCTCTCCCCACTAGAAAGTATGCACACTATCTTTACAACTCTTTCATTTCTCCCCTCTCCCCACTAGAAAGTATGCACACTATCTTTACAACTCTTTCACTATTGTCACTTCCTTTGGAAAATCTTTCAAGTTCCTCTCCTTACTTTAATTTAGCAATTATAATATTTTTGTTTGAACTTTTCCAATACTGAAATTTCTTCATCTTTCGCTTGCCTCCACATTTTAAATTATAATATTTTAATGGTTTCTCCCTTCTCTCTAATCCTATTAGGCATTTCAATAAATATTCATGCCCCTCTTTAACGTCATTCTTCTAGTTCAACTCTTACATCCCCTAGTAAATATGGTTTGGCTTACTTTCACTACTCCCTTTACCTTATATTCTCTTGTAAATTAACCATACTTTGCATAAATATGACCTCATATGATGATGCAAATTCTCAACCACTTATTTCTTCAAGAGAAGATCTTGAGTACCAAGTATCTTGGGATCACATTATAAAATTATTTAGTTTTTTTTGTTTGCTATCTTGGGATCACATTATAAAATTATTTAGTTTTTTTTGTTTGCTTCTATATTTACAGTGTAGCGGGTTAAAAAATAGTGTTATAGATAAAGATATTAACAAATTTCTAGTAGTTTTTAACATGAGGTATGGTCCTATTTTTTTTTGTTTTTGTTTGTTAGTTTGTTTGTGACCTTCGATATTAGCCTCTCATTGAGAAATCACGACTCAAGGGCATCTAAATCATCAAAAACACTCAGGGATCACATCTGTCCTGAGTCACACCAACTCTTAACATAGCTGTATTTTTTGTCCCCACAAGTTTAGAACCTACAACTTAACATCACAAAGTGCCTTAACAACACACTCTGTCATTGAATTTCCTACACCTTAAGGACGGAATATGTTCCTATTTACTCCCAAGAAAAAATTACAATTTCTAATATAATATACCATTTATTTCCAACCTTCTACCCATCCTCTCCTCTTCCAATGAGATATGAAAGGTGGTTATTAAAATAATTTAAAACATATTGAAAAATAGATTACTAAATCATTGGCACTTACAACAATGTTTCAAATTTGCATCAAAATTCATATTTGTAACTCTAATTACTACTTCTCCATGTTCGGTAGCTTGAATGAGGACATACAAAAGACTAGAAATATTTCAAGAAGATTTATTTTGGATAATAATTCAAATATGAAAGGATTTCAAAGAGTCATTCATGGATTTCACTTTAAGAAACTAAGGCATCCAAATTCATATATATAACTCTAATTACTACTTCCCCATGTTGGGTAGCTTGAATGAGGACATATAGAAGACTGGAAATATTTCGAAGATTTATTTTCAAATATGAAAGGATTTCAAAGAGTCTGGAAGACTTCCACTTTAAGAAACTAAGGATGAAATAGAATAATAAAAACTAACAAATATTCAATACTTATGTACCAAATGGGTTCTTTTTGTAACATAAAACAATGAAATTGGGAATGTATTTCTAAGAAAATGAAATTCCTTCCTATTTCTTCTGAGAAAAAATCTTAGCAAGAATTAACATTTATACCTTGGTTATCACTATAGTTGTGGTTAAATACAAAGGATGTTTATGGATTAGAGTATCTAGAAGGCCTAATATATTGTCAACTCGTTGTTAAGATTGAAGAATAAACCCTATCAATAAGAATATTTTTTGGTGGTTTCTCCATGCAATGGTCACCAATTCCTTCTAAGAAGGGAATGCACTGATTGAGATCCATTAATTCTCCACCCTTAAAATTTTCAAGGGAGGAATAAAAATTATACAGGATTTGTTTGACAAGCAGTTAAGGGAATGTGTGTTATGGAATGAGATTAGTATTAAATCTCTAGAAAAAACCCCATGTTATGTATAAAACCCTTTATTAAGCCTTAGATATTGAATTATTGCATTTCTAGTGTTGTATTTGTATGTCGGATAGAAACCTTCATTGTAACCTTTCATTATAATTATACCCTTTGTCTCTTATATATATATATATATATATATGCTAAGAAGACCTAGTCTTAGGATCATCTCATCACATATCATATTGTATTATGAATTGATTATATTGAAAATGAGTTTTCCCCCTAAAGGTGGACTATACTCATTGACTTCTTATCATTTTTTAATGAATTGGATCATAAAATTTGGTGTTAGAGCATCGATCTTAGGGTTTTTCTTCTTCAAGTGAGTCATCCTAGAATTTTCGCAATAACGTTTGTTTTGGGCCGCTTCAAACAACGAAATTTGGAGGTTACTTAGAAGATATATCAGGGTACCTTTGGTAAAAATTTCATGTTCTAGGCCATTATAATTTCATAGATATAACCCATGGAAGATAATGTTTTTAACTCATCCTGGATTCAATTTTAAACGGGTCATCTTGGAATTTTCTCTATAACTTATTTTCTGGGAGGTTTGAAAATTTGTGGAGATTGAGATGAAATCTCCTAGTATAGGTGTTCAAAAATTAAAATTATGTTTCTCTATACTTTCTAATATATAGTCCATGTAAGACAAGGCTTGTGACTAATCGTGAAATCATTTTTAAAAGAGTCATCTTGACATTTTCCCTATAAATTTATTCTGTGAAGTTTATGACTATGAAATTTTCAAAAGCCTAAGAAAACATAAAGAATTACATGTGAAATAATTTTAAGATTTTGAATCATTATAATTTTTGAGATATATCTCATGGAATTTGGGGTTGTTTATTACTCCTTAAATTAGTCTTAAACATGACATTTTGGTATTTTTCTATAATTGTTTATCAATGAAGGTTCAAAATATGAAATTTACAGGAGTTTAAGTAGTCACATCAGAGTACTATAGGTCAAAATTTCATACTTATAATGGTTTAAAGTTGAGAGATATATTAGGACAAAGGTCATCCATCCAACCATATTCCAAATTAAGGGTTTGAATGGTACATAACTTATTGTTGGTATAAATTTTTAGTGGAAGCTTTGTTTTGGGGTGTTCAAAACTTGTGATAAATAGGAAATAGAGAAGAATTATTTTTTCTCATGTAACATACTTGACCCCCTATTTATCTTCTAAGGGATGGGGCTTCAATTTTTTTTCTTCTTCTAACAACCTTACTGAATTCATAGACTCATGGATAGTGGTCTTGCAAACTCATGGTATTTAATCGTACCTTTCATGAACCCACCCCAACACTTAGATTCTTTTTCATCTACGAAATCATGGACTCGTGGATGTACATTTTTCATTTGTGGACCCATGAACTCACAGACGTACAAATATGTACCACCCCTTCATAAGCCTGTCCGAAAGTCTCAACACTTAGATTATTTATTGATATTGTCGGGTTCACAGGTTCGTGGACTCACAAAATCATGGACTCACAGAGTTATTCATCCCACCTTCCCATCTCCTACCCAACACTATCACTTGGATTGCCACGTGGCACTCAGACCACGTCAACCGTCATTTCCCCAAAGATATTAACACCATGCCACGCGACATCGTTCCTTTGAATGCATTGAATCCAATATTACTACTTGGAAAAGGTCTCTAGTACATTCCCTACAAACACACTCATGATTTTCTAAAAGATATAGATTGAAATACATATACAAGTGCATACCTTTGAAATCTTTGTAGCATCGTCCAACTTGTCTTCTAATCTGAAACTATATACCATCTTGACAAGGAGAGGTTAAAAACTGAATCAGAAGGTTCAATGATTAGAACAAGCTAGAAACTCTGAAATTTCAATTTTGACCACATAATCAATTTGACCAAAAGTCAAACTTTGACTTTGACTAATCAACATTTGACTTTGACTAGTCAAATTTTGACTTTGACTTTGACCAAAAATTCAAACTGGACATTTTTTATAGCTAAGGGTACCAAGAGGTGCGAGGTGCACTAGTCTAGGGAGAATTAGAATGTCAAACAAATATACCAAATTATTTACTATAGTTATCTGGAAAAATGGGTTAGGGTTTGTTGTTGTTGCACAACATGACTGCAACTCCTCCAACTACAATTGGTGTTATAACGAGCTTGAAAACGAAATTCCCAATCTACCTTCCAGTGGTTAGACTATTTGAAGATAGTGTGGGCCCATAACCTGTTAAAATAATTGATGTGATTTTATTACCATAGACAATGTCAAAATATTGTCACCCAACCATAGGTATGCAGCCAACCCCGAGCACCTTTAACCTTTGAAAGAATTATTCTGGAAAGACATACTAGAACCAACTGATAAAGCCTAGCTGTCAACTACAACAACTCAAGAAAACAATATCTCTCCTTTTCCAAAGGTAGCAGAGAAGAGAGAGTCTCCATATCCACATGAAAAGTACTATGCACAACTGCACCGACTGTAGCTGGACTACTCTCTCAAACTTGCACCATACTTAGCTAGTTCATCACCAAGAATATCACCAAGAGAATCACCAAGAATATCACTTGATAATGCTAGAGAGAGACCAAGACCAAGGGATGACCATACACCCTTATTCCTCCTTGCAGTTGCAACTGCATATCTCCACAAGACCTGCGCTCTCACTGGGTGTACAAATGAGATAAAACATCCTCTATTTATATTAATATGTCCAATGAGTTTTCTCGTTGGGCCGACCTGAATTTATGGTGATTATATTTTATGTTTATCTTTTTCCTATTGATTCGAATTATCTTTCTGGAAGATACTATTCTAATATTATTTATTCTACTAGGCCGACTTCTCTTCTAGGTTTTTTCACACATCTTTTTTGGGTTTCCCCTAATTAGAGAATTTTCCATTCTAGTCAAAGGTTACACGTGGAGATTAATACCTCCCACAAATACCGTAACATCAACACCTTACACCATCACCAAGACTGTGGGATAAAATTATTTTGAGCTCAATATTCCCCCCTTTCTTGGCTTCCACTCCATGTTCAATGCAGATCTCCTTCGACCATATTTTCCATCATTATTGGACACCTTAGAGATATCAGAACAATTGACAACAATAGAGCTCAACCCTTACTTCATGGAATTGGGATCCACTGTTTAGATCATGGACACAAAGGTCAAGGGAAATCACCAGCAGGGGATCTAACTTTATCAGGTTGTCAAAGAAGAGCAACTTTTGCACCAAGGCAAGTGGCTCACCCTGGGCCAAATTCAATGAAAATTTCCTCATTTGATGGGGGAACTGAATGCAATAGAGACCATTTATTCCTAGGGCGGTAGGATTGATCCAGGTGGATATTGGTGGCCACCCATCTATTCCAATTGGCTCATCTTGACACTTTTTTTTTAATTTTTGGGTCGTGAACTTTCGGGGTTGTTTTGATGACATAAACAACATTTTTAGGGATCGCCATAGTGAAACTATAGATGGAGAAATATTTTGATGACATAATGTGTATTCCTTGGATAGACCTTTCCAACGGGCTATCGTACGCCTAAAATGAAGATCGTATGAAAAAGTTACGACCACAGGAAGTTGATGTAGCAAATTACCCCAACGGGGTCCACATGACTCTTGGCGCTTCATCTCCTAGGGTTATGATCTATATTATTTTCATCACGAAACGAGAGCGAAGATATAATAAAAAAATATACAGAGATATCTCGGATACTCAACAATATAACATAAATGTATCAGAGATGCAACCGTAAACAAAGAGATACATTAATGCAATTTCTATTAATGAGTGAAAATGTACAAAGACTGTAAAAATATAGAGTGAAAGATGTGCTAGAATGGTGGCGGCTTATCTCTGAGAAGAGATGTGACGACTACACTCATTTACAAGAAGATGATTTTTACAATGAGGCTCCAAATGCCTTTGTAAGATAAGTAAAATTCAAAACCCTAACCTTGGAAGATGAAAAGCCAAAAGGTTTGCGGGCCTCGATGGGGGTAGTTGATACATCAACTTCCCGGGGGAGTAACTTTTGCGTACGATTTTCGTTTCGGGCACTCGATACATCGTTGGAAAGGTCTAGCCAAGAAGAATGATTTTCGATTGGCTCGGGTCAATGATTTTGACAATTATCTGGGCCCCAAATCCCCAAAAAACATCGTTTAGGGATTCAAAATGACCTTGGAAGTTTGGAACCCGAAAAAATGTTGAAACGTTGCCAAGATGGAAAACTGTTTTTAGAGCCCGTGGAATAGGTGGGTGGCCACCAATATCCACCTGGATCAGGTTAGGTTTTTGGATTTCAGGGTTTTGGAATCCATGTTCATTGTAGAAAGGATTTCAAAGTCTCATTGTAATCATCTTCTTGTGGATGAACACACCGGTCACATCTATTCTCAGAGATAAGCTGCCACCATTCTAGCAAGCTTGTATCATTTTACATTTTACACTTTGAACATATTTCTCTATTAATAAAAGCCAATTTTTACTATATCTTTGTTATTTTTCATTGAATCTCCATGTTAGTAATATATATTTGTATTATATTTGAGTATATACGATGTAAAATTTTAATATTTGTATTATATTTGAGTATATACGATGTGTACCCCATTATGCTTTTATGTATTTATGCTTATTAGCCAAATTAGCATGTTTATTATTATTATTAATTATATATATATATATATATATATATATATATATATATATATATATATATATATTCACCATAAAAATTGTAAGGTCAAATTTTTTGTAGAAAAGATGAAAAATTGAGAGCGTAAAATTTGTCTATAACAACATTAAAAAATTAGACACTTGTTGAAAATGTAAAATGACAAGTATGAAAAATAAAGAAACGTCATTAAATTTTCATTTGACAAGTAAACTAGATATTGGAAATTCTAGGCCTAAATGGAAACACCATATATGATATTTGTAGTGGATAAAATTTGTATTTAGAATAAAAAAATCATGGGAGATTGATAGAAGTTGTATAAAATCTAAGTTTTATTAAATTTTGATGTCAATTCGTCAAAAAGGGAAATTGATTGGTAAATCTTTTTTGAAACTTTAGTTAGTTCATTTAATGGATTTGGAAGGTTGTTGTTCAGTACTATTGCATATATAATATGTTAGTTTGGGATTCTCTTTATAATACTCAGTCATTCAATTCTCACGGAGTTATATACATGTCGAAAAGTCGTTCAATTCTCATGGACTTATACAAATGTCAAAACTGTAGCATAAACTCAGTTTGTTTTCTTGCAAATTTATATGCACGATATCAAAAGTGATATATAGATTGCATGTTTTTCTGAATTTTCAACCGTGCAAAGCGAATTTGGATGAAGGATTTGTGGATATTTGCAAGTAAGATATTCAGGTCATAGAAAGCTCATAAAATATAAATTGTTTGTGTTTAGTACATTGTCTTTGAATTTTCATTGGCATCTCTATTTTGACAAGAAAGACTTTTAGGGATGGTTTCCATGATGAGGTTGAGGTTAGTTTCACGTCAAGACTAAGCGGTATGTAAGTCCAATGTGATCATGAAAAATTCAAGTTTGCACTACTCTTCCAATGGCAAGGATTTATATTGCTTTCAGTGGTTGAATCAATCCACTATATTAAGTGGTGTATGCTATTATGGGAAACAACGCAACAATTAAGGAGGAGAGTTAGAAAATGGATCAGAAAAGGATCGTGCGTCAGATAACGGGGAAAAGCAGCATCGAGGAAGCAAGAAAGTTAAAGGAAGAAAGATGCGGATCAGTGGTGCATAGGAAGTTAGAAAGTGGAGAAACCTAACCGATGTAGGGTTAATGGGTTAGGGTTTTGGTCATTGTTGTAATGGGTATCAACCTATTTTTTTGGTATAAATATGAAGCTTGGTGCCATCTTTTTCGGCTCAATATCTTCATTTTATATTCATATGTAATGTGCGCAACACTATGAATTTTAAATTTTGATGAAGAATAATAAAAGAAAAATGAACACCAAATCTTTGTGGACGTAGTTGAAGGAAAGTTAGTGCATATTTTATAGTATGACGAATGGGTTGTGTTTTTAAATTTGGGTATGTGTGGAACATAAACCCATTGATTTGATGAACATAAACCCATCATGAATTATTTGTAACAAATCCTTCTTTTGCAAAATTTCTTTTAAGCCATTCCAAGCCATTTTAGATTTGTAAAGAAGTAGTTTGGAAGGCATGTTTGTGATACAATTAGTGTTGGTTTCATTCTAATGGAAGCAAGAGATAGGGATACCTAGTATTTTTTTTTTTTTTAAATAAAAAATAAAAAAAAACAATTTCATAATCATCTTTCTATTTATTGCCAAATGAGTTAATCATAATCATCTTTCTATTTATTTCCAAATGAGTTTTGTTTTAATCATGAAATGGTGCATCAAGATGGAAACTTGCGGAGAAAGGAGAACTAAACTAGAAAATGTGTTTGTCATTTGAATTATTTATAATCTTCGTGTTTGGATACAATCTTCGGTATCATCAAAAGCTGGATCCATATGAGTTCCATGATACACATATATTTGTCGATATTTGGATCTTTTTCCATTGTCACTAAAAATGTTCAATGATTTCAATTAATAGATTTCAAAGGTAACCCATTAAGCTTAATGCGATACAATTATAAAAATAATTCACTGCATTGATCAAAAGTTCTCACATATCCAAATGAAAATTTTGAAGTGGAACCAAGTGGGAGAATTTATGCTCCTTCCCAAAAAGGAAACCTCCAAATTTTCCCCGGGATTGCACTTGGGCGCAACGATGCATGCCACATTGCAAAAACTTGGTACATGTACCTTTGCATCCTTGAACTGTTGCTCTCTAACACAACCCCATTGTATTTTCTAGTTAGATAACACATAAATTAAGATTTTGTACTAATAAAAAGACATGATATGTTTTCATATTTATGTAAAAATAATGGCATGGGGCGCTTATACAATTATTTAGATGAAACATATGATGAGGTTGAATAGTTATCCCACTTAAAAAAAATACTAATATGTACTTTTTTCTATTTTTCTAATATTTTTAATAATAAATTATTATAGGGATTATTCTCCTCCTTCCCTTTTTCAAATTTAATAATTAATAAAAGCATATTGCGAAAAATTTGATATTCATGACCGTGGAGTCAAACATAATAATATTGTAGAATTTATAAATTACTTTCTTATTTTCGGGAAATCTAATATATTATGGTTAATTGCATGCATTGTTATGAATTTTTTGAATACAATATAATATAAACTTAATAATATTGTAGAATAATATAAATTTGATATTCATGACCGTGGAGTCAAACATAATAATATTGTAGAATTTATAAATTACTTTCTTATTTTCGGGAAATCTAATATATTATGGTTAATTGCATACATTGTTATGAATTTTTTGAATACAATATAATATAAACATAATAATATTGTAGAATTTATAAATTACTTTCTTATTTTTTTTGGAAATCTGATATATTATGGTTAATTGCATGCATTGTTATGAATTTCTTGAATATATCTTGAAGTAAAATGAATATGTTAAATATGGTATATTATGATTAATTGCATGCATTGTTATGAATTTCTTGAATATATCTTGAAGTAAATGAATATATTAAATATGTTTGTAATTTAGCATAATTAAATTTCTATAAATATTGATATTATATCAAGTTTTGATAAATATTCTTAGTATATCATGGTGGAAGTCACAATTGTAACAATGTAAATAGGAAAGACAATTTTGTATCTTATTAGATTTTACTATAGTATAATTTTGATTTTCCACATTCTTTTTAAAGTTTTATAATTTATATTAATTATATTGATATAGTATAAATTTAACTACCATTTAAAAAAAAAAATCGACCTTTCCAAAACCCTTTTTCTAGTGTAACTTGGTGAACATTTACTATTTCACCCTTACATGCAATATATATCAAAAAATGTTTGATTCTATAATCACAATGCATCACGATGCTTCTTTTGGAAGCTTTTTCTTGGCATTAAAATATATCAATTTAATAATAAAATGAATTAAATTAATCTTAATTTTTTTTTTTTATTATTATTATTATTAAAGTTAGAGATATATATTAAAAAATTTTGGAGTAAAAAATAATACAGCTGTGAGGGTAAAAAGTGAGACAATAGGAGCATCTCCTAGATGGGAAACCAATGTTGCCACATGTCCATATAGTTCACAAATGTCCAAATAGTTCACAATTGCAGTAAAAGGAGAGAAAAATGTCCTATGAAAAATTGTTGTACTGAGTCTAGAAACTAAGGTGTCTCGTAGGGCTAGAACCTAGAGAAATAAACCGTCTAAAGACATAAAAAAACCAAGAAAACATGTGAGTCAAATTCATCCGGATCTTGGGCTGGCTTCCGTTCCTTCTAGGGATCATTCGCAATGTTCGTGGCTGGAGTCTTTGTGTCCAAAGTGGTGTGCAAGAGAGTGCATAAGAGAGTCTCCAAGTGCTCCGCACGATGCTCCCAACGTTCTTCTATGTTCAACAGCTTTGCCATGCCGTGCTTGACTTCAAAGACTGAGTTTTGGGTGATGTCAAGAGAATTGTGCATCTTCATAAACCCGTCGCATTGAGCACAAGAGGGCGGGGGCAGAAGAGGAGGTGAAAGAGGTGGTGGAATGTCTAAAGAAGAGTGTGGGGAGGCAAAAGAAGGGAGAGGGGAGGAGGAAGAAGGGAGATGGGAGGAGGAAGAAGTGAGGGGGGCGGTCGGGCTAGGGAGAGCAGGCGAAGAGGGCATGCGAGAGGGAGGTTGGTGTATGGGTGGTGGTTCCAGGCTTAGCTTAGGTGCAAATCTGAGGGAATTTCCTCTGCTATCAAACCACTCCACTCTGCATGCCCATGGGGAGGATAGAGGAGGGAGATCCTGAGTGGAGGCATGGTGTGGAGTCTAAAGCAAGTTTTAAGTAACTTGCCGTCCTCACCCCTGCGAGTTATACCACGTCACCCCTCGCTTAGATTTTCCTCTTTGCCTTGGCATTGGGAAGAAAAAAAGGAGAGGAGGGATGGACACGAACCAGAGATGGAGAAAACCATAGTTGAGGCTACAAGGAGTTAGGGACAAGGTGTGAGAATGAGCAGAAGAAACCACAAGCGCGAAATAAAACCCATGGAGCCTAAGCTTGTGATGGGACTAGTTGGGAGGCCAACCCATCACATTAACTTCTTCTTCTTCCTGGAGCGCCATCGCCATAACTAGAGCTATGTGAGGGAGATAATGGGGGTACGCAACTCTGAGAATTGAACGCATGGTGTTAATTGCTGGCATTGGAGGGCGGGAGAGACATGTGCAATGGCAAGACTCTGAGTGGATTGAGGTCAGGTGTCCTCTCACCTTTCAGAGGGCGCAATGTGCTTGGTGACACCCCATCGAGAGGGCTTTCTATTTATAAGTTTAACTTAAAATACTGATTTTTTTTTAAATGATAAAGGTTTAAAAAACTTCAATCTATAATGTGACATTTTCAATAATTATCAATACTTCAATATGTCCAATTTTACTTCAACTTTTAAAAACATAAAATAACCCTTGTCACTTCTCTTTTACTTATATATAAGTTATAATTAATACATGTTTTGAGTGTTTTGTAATTATTTTAATTTTTTATTTTAATTTACATATATNCTCATTTCAAATGTGCCAATTGATAATTTATACATTTATCCTTACAAACCCTGCCTCATCATTTGTTCTAACATCAATTCTACATTATAACTATGGTAATTGACAACTCCTCCCCCTATCTTCTTTCAATGACAAATTCCTGCTTTTGGAACGAATACATCAAAGTTAGACATGAATACATCAAGCTAGACATGAGCACATAAACCTTATAACTTCACAATCAAACAACAAATTGCAAAGCTGCCTTGGCTTTTATAACAGATATTATCGCAGTCTTAAGATCCACTGGGATTTTCGTGCATCTATAAATATTATAAGCGGAAATGGGAAAGCAAATAGTACAAATATATAATATCGAAGGTTACTGTTAACCAAAGCGACGGTATTGTGAACTTAGAGACGGGATGGAGCACAAGTCATCAGTAAAGTTTGCAGCTTCAAGCCGAGTTGATGGCCATATAAGCTGTACATTCTGTTCTACGGAAATATGTTCAGCAGGTTCTCGGAAATGAAACTCCTCAT
>SNQJ01S0023308.1:141532-176522 GCA_010110895.2 Picea sitchensis | reverse complement strand
CATAAGTCCAATGCTAGGTACAAGTAGTGCCATGATCAACAACCAGGAACCACACAAGTTTTAGGTCGGATATAAAGTTTGGTTGTACTTGTAGAAAGAATTCCTTACAGGACCCCATCAAAAGATTCTTCCACTTCATTATGTACCTTATACGATCACCAAGGCTATGGGTGACAATTATTTTGAGCATAACATTCCCCCCTTCCTTGGCTTGCACCCAACATTTAATATCGACCTCCTTCAACCATACTTTCCACCATTATTGGACACCTCAGAGGCAGCAGAACAATTGAGACCGACATATATCAACCCTAACTACATGGAACATGCATCCACTAATTAGATCATGGAAAAACAGGTTAAGGGAACTCACCAACAAAATTTCCAGCTTTATCATGTTGTCAAAGCAGAGAAACTCCTGCACCAAGTCAAGTTGCTCAACTGGGGCCGAATTCAACATAAATTTCCTCATCTGATGGGGGAACTCAATGGAATTGAGAGCATTTCTTCCTAATGGGGTAGGATTGATTAAGGTGTATATCGGTGGCCACCCACCTATTCCAACTAGCTCATACACAAATTTCATCTTGGCAGTTTCAATTTTCATTTTGGTAGTTATTTTCCTAACTTTTCGAGTCCTAAAATTCTGAGTTTGTTTTGAGGCCCTAAACAACATTTTGTTAGGCCCACCATAGTCACATTGTAAACTTAGTTAGAGTGTGATGACATCATGTTTATTCCTCGGATAGACCTTTCCAATGGGGTATTATGCGCCTAAAATGAAGATCGTATGCAAAAGTTATGACCCTGGGAAGTTGATGTACCAACTTACCACAGCGGGGCCCACATGAATTTTGGCACACCATCTCCTAGGGTTAGGTTTTTGGATGTCTAGGGTTTTTTCATTCATTTTTTATGTAAAATTATTTTTCAGCCTATTTGTACTCATCTTCTTGTGAATGAGAGTAGCCGTCACATCTCTTCTTAGAGATAATCTACTTCCATTTGAGCAAGCTTGTTTCAGTATGCATTTTACAGTTTCAACATATTTCTTATTTAATAGAAGTCAAGTTTTACTATAGCTATGTTATTATTCACTATGTCTCTATGTTAATATTATATATCATTGTTTTCATTTCATTATGTTCATAAATCCAGATCAAAGAGGTATCTTATTCATTCACCGCATTTCAGAATGACATTATTGGATATTATTTTTCTTATGCTTATTTGATTTTTTGGTTTATAACACAATATTATCTAATTATTTTCAACTCTTTCACCCTTGATAAATAACCATTCACATACTCATTTTATTTCATTTTAATTGATGCTAATCTTCCATTCAAAACCAAATCCTATTTATCTTCTTGATTTCAAACAGGTTTTTTAATATTGTTTATATTTCTTGACCTACTGCAATCCTTCATGTTTGTAATCATTGCATATTTCACTAAGATTATCAAAAGCACCCTTTATTTAGTTCTCTATTTTCCTAATCTAAGGCTACCACTTGATATGTATGGCATGGATCTATTACTTTATCATGTTCCAATCATTCAAACTTCCATCAAGGTTCAAATCCTAAACTTCTGATTCACATAATTAATACCATCCAATTTGATACTTTTACTAATATAACTTTTGCAAAATTTTCTATAGAAATATACGATTAATATAAAATCTCACAACACAAGTTTCAACAAATTATATATGGAATGCACATTGATTCAATAGCACACTACCTCACATCCCAACAACCATACTAGCTGAATCTATCTAACACGCTTTAAACAAGCTTTCAAAAACCCATTTTTAGTTGATAAGTTCTTTTTCCATGAAAATTGAGCACACCAAAAATAAATTTTGAGAGGAGATGGAAATAGTTTTTTTTTTAATACACATAGATGAATATCTTAATTAAAATAGAATTCTTATAGTCCTACTAAAAAAAAATTCTGAATACAATAAGATTCTTCCTAAAAACATTGAAAAGAGTTATAAAATATAACATACTCATCCTGTTAAAAATGGATTTAAATGGTCCATGTAATTAAATTTAATAGCAAGAAGTATGTTAAACTACTAATGCATATAACATCATATACAAAACCATGATTTCATGTTATTTACATGTACTCAACAACATTCCAATTAAAATAACTATGTAGTGGAATTAATCATATAAAATAGAGAACATAACACTTATATGTTTATAAATACCAACTGGCTGCATACACGGGACATTCCTCCCAGCCATAGGTTTGTTGTTCATTTTCTCTCAACAACAAGCCACCCTTGAGATAAGGCTATGAGTCCATAAGGATTCTCTACTCTCTTGTCCATTGTGCACACACTCAACAACTCAATTCCCAAGTTTCTATTCCAACACAATTCTGATCCACCATTTCTCTTTCACTTCAATTCGCACAACCCAAGGAATGGGATCCTCATTTTCTACCACGCAGAACCTTGGGATTTCCCACTTCCTTATAGGTATTCAATGAACATATTTGAACATGAAATATCATAGCTAAGAACTCCAAGAATTATCAAATTTTCCTTTAGAGTACTCACAATATCCTTCTCAAGACTCTTGATCCATTTCCTCAACAATAAATGAAACCACATACACACAACCTCACTCTTAGTTTTATATCACAAATCCACTAAGATATTACATACACCCAGTCTCATTTCCAACATCAAAATCAACCCAATAAGATTAATTTTCATGGCTACCATGGCTAGTGCTCTTTCCCATCACCCCACTCTCCTCCTGCTGCCCAAAATCAACATGTACAAAAATTATTTACCATACCCATTCAAATTTCTTTCTTTTTCCCTACTTGTTTGACTCTCACTAATCCCCTAAAGGATTTTCTTGACTCTCACACTTCTCCTATGATTTCTTGTACTCGTACCTTTCTATCAATAAATCTATGAGGTGATCTCACACACCAACCCTTTTACATGAATTCAATGTTTGAGTGTCTAATCAGTCAAAGGGAGGATTATATGGTAATTCCACATTAACTCAAGAAATGGACACGGGTTTTCCATTAAATCCCCTTCTCTTGTGGAATCATGTCTCTCTTCATTATCTTCCCTCTCGTATCACAGCTAGCAATGTGTAATTACTAATAATTCATTATACAATTTTAATAGCTTGGCCCATGGCCATATTGATCAATATAGGTTGTATATCCCGAGAAATACCAACTCACTAGTTTATGTCTCATTTGCACCATTAAATTATTGGATTAAAATAGAGGATGTTACATCCCCTCACCCTTATTTTTTCACTATCGTTAGTGCACAACGCCATACATGTTTACATATAGATTATAATGCTAGGCTCTTTGACCTTTAATAAACCTAGATACACATGAAAATCAACCCATAACATATACTCATAGGCACTCTGGCCCAAGAACATATATACATATGCACTTCATTCCAAATCTATACATAATTATTTCATAGTCCAGTAAATATTGCAACAATTGGAACCAAAAATAACTTGTTTCCCCTCATTCAGTACCACTTCCATTGGGGCTCCATCCACATCATCTTTCATAATTTTTAATTACCATAACAATTCCAACAAACATGATCCCATTCCCATGAAATTTCACAACCCAAGGAAGTGTACCTGCTTCTTGGCAATGCAATCCCTCAAGTTGTACAACTTCACTCTATGGATATAGTACAAGGTCAGATGGAAAGTCTTATATTTTTCTCTCCACGAACTCTAGTTGGGATAATGGAATATCCTGAATTTCAATACTTGTAGATGTGCCTCCTACATTTCATCTTCTAGCTCCCTCATTGCTTCTTCATAGCTATAACAAGTCCACTAGACTTTAGTTATTACATGCCTTCCTCTTTAGTTATTCCTATACAACCATCATCAAAACATGCACATTATATCCATTATCATATAACAATTATATTTTACACATGAGCCATCAAATTCACAATGTAACATTTATTCAAGAGTAATCTTGTAACCATAATAAACACTTATTTGTAGGTATAGCATGTGCTTCACAAATCTTCCATGGGAAATGGTTAAACTCACTATCCTTTTTTTTCCAACACACTCCCATGATTCCAACCATTATGCCATATGAAATATTAGGTTTCCTCTTCCTTTATATACTCACCCTCCACACTCAGGCATCCATTTCCTAGGGCAATACATCATTTTATAATGTTTTCACTTGCAAAGAGAGCACCAAATTAATGTGAGACATCTTCTAGAAATATGCACCCTGTGGCAATCATAAGGTTCTAGTTTCATAAAAATGGCCTTCTTCTTGAGATTCCAGTCTTCAATATACATTATATCATATGTATTACAAACATAGAATCATCGTGAGATATCATCATAGCAATTTATCTTATTAATTTTCAAATATATTTTATATAGGAAATTAAAATTCTCAAGCATGAGATTCCTTCTTATAATTTTTGGCTCTTTGTAGTAGTAGGTATGAATCTTCCTTATGGGATTACATTATTTCCATATCAAAGACCACTCTACCTACAATTTTTATCAACTTTCATTCAACCAAACAAATTGTTAGTATTCATGCCCATTATCATTCCATTGCAATAGCCGCAATCAGTGCATGAAGTGATATCAAAATTACATTACTTTGAAAATTCAATCACTTCTAGCTATTAGTCATATTAAATTGAGGGAATTTATAATTCCTTACACATGCATTATGAAATAAAACATTACCAATAATAAAATAATGTGCCAATATCCATTGCCACATCTACACAATGCACCAATGCATTGACTCTGGAATACCACATATCTATGTCATGTATTTCACCATGGTGAGTTGGAAGGTTTATGCCACACCTCAAAACATCATCCAAAATATCCCCCATTTACTTTATTGACCATTTGGATACCTTCCTCTTCGAACCATACACAACACTAGGAGCATAATCCCTTAGTGATTCTCAGTGTTGGAAAAATGGTTGCAGTCCAAACATTGATTATATAGGACAAGACCATTAAGCTCTTGCGTGGTGTTATAGCCCTTCCATATCCAAACACAACATGGCCTCACACATGGATACCTCTATTGGCATTAATGTTTATAGAAGGAATGTGTCTCCTGACTTGATTTGGCTATGATCTCATAATCAACATATCATAATATGCAGTTAAATCTCATATAATTTCATTCACGCATTAACCAAAATTTGTATACTTAAGGCCTTCTTCCTTTACACATAGATTCAAATACTCAATTTTAAATGAGGGAATTGTTACCTCAATTACCTTCATCGTTTATGCATTATAAGAAATTCAATTGCATACAATTATGGTTGTTATAATTTACTTGATACTACTCTATTAGATGGTATTTTGTAGAAGCTCACAAGATCTCTTCACCAACCACTTTATCACCGTTTTTACCATACTCATTTTCACTTCACGGGGATGGATATCATAAGTAGTCACATCATCATCACCACTTTTATCCATGCTATCAATTATACCTAGATACATAATCCATCATTAGTCACATTCAATATATCATAGCATCAATATTTCCTATACAAAAAGAGATTAGTTGGATTCTACAAGCATTCCATATGCATGTCCAGGCATTCTCATATGCATTGATGCATGCATCTATGTTTTATAGAATCCTTTGACACCACATATGCCTATGATGACTTGTTAGGCTATGTTGCATCCTTTTCCCTGCTTCCATGACCTTTTCCCCTTTTTCCTCCTAAAAATTCTTCAACAAAACCTATTTTGGTTAATGTATGCACCTATCATTGAAGTATCCCATGTAAATACGCTTGTTTCCAGTCAAATAACGGTGTACATGTTAATTTGGCTCAAAATAATAATAATTTCGACTTTATTGTCAAAGCTCACGGGTTCCTCGGGCTCCTGGCCTCATGTATCCCATCCATAACTAATCCAACTATCAAAAGGGTATACAAATTAGAGAATTGGGGTGGAGGAAAAAAATAAGAGAGAAATGCATCCTTATGCTCGCATTTTCACTATAGTCCTGCAATTCCCGTTTTCCCCTTGCATCTAAGATTTTCCCTTCCATTTGGAAACCCTTGTTTTCAGAAGCTGTGTGCTCCCTATATTGTCAAGAAGAAATCCTTTGTATTCCTTGGACCTGTGTGAGAAAAATGTCTTGGAGGTATTGTTGATCATCTTTGGCCTTGGTTGGAGGAACTTGGATCCCAATTTCGGGACTGTGTCGCAATGGTTAGAGGTTGTAACAAACTTTTTATGTTGTTCATAATAAAATATCTCTCGTTGTCGTCCAATTTCATATGTTGATTCATGTTGTTATTGTATACTACATATTCTAATTCGAATCTATTATGAAATTTGTAATTTTCATGCCTTAGTTGATTATTAGATAACTATATATTTGTAGTTGCTTGTCTCTTTGTGTGCAAGAGATTTCAAAGGTTGCTGCAAAAGAGTGGTAGAACGAAATTCTTCATGTGGGATCGACATCAAACGTTGAAATCCATGTTTGTTTTCTTCTCTCTCCATTGAAAGTTAGTTACTGTCAAACAATAACTTTTAATTGATTGCTTGATTTGAGTCTAAGAGTGGTATTTTAGGGTATCACTCTATCGTGTCCCTGGCCCATAGCCACAAGACATTGTTTTTCATAATATAATTGGCGACTCCACTAGGGATTATCCCTTTTTGGATCATTAGGGTTACTTGTGGTTTGCATTTATTTTGAAGCTTTTTAATGTCTTTTACAACTATCTAGCATTCTATTAATTTTTGTAATCATTCTTGAGTCTTCTAGGCCCCATTCCCTCAAGTTTTAGTGGTTTTTACTAGGTGTACACATTTTCCTTTGAGTAAAGTCATGTACATACATTGCATTTCTTAAGAATAATCACATACATACATAACTTGTCATTGGTACAATCATGTACATGGTCTGCGTTTGACTTTTCTCTTTTGTTAAGATCACTGGAAGTAGGGTTTTGGTACTATAGGGTCTTCCTAGATCCCGTGAGTCTTTGAGAAATGCTTTTTGGTTTCAGAAATTGTTTGTTTTATTTCAAGATTATAAGAAAAAAAAATCAACTTTCTTGTTTGGTCAAGGTTGTCATTTGGATTTTTATGGTTTTAGGGATTTAGAAAGATTTGTCAACTGTATAATGCATGCTGGCTTGTTTTTACAACTATTTCTAGGAGTCATCTATTAAAATATTTATTTTCATCTACATTCTTGTCTTCTTGATTTTTTTATATAAATAGAAGTGTAAGAGAATGTTCTTGTGAAAATTCTTCCTTACCCTTTTAGATATCCATTTAGAAAAAAAAAATTCATTGTATGCATGTTTTGTTTTGTAATTTTCTCTTGTACTTTTAAAAAAAAATAGAAATATTTCAGTTTTAATTTAGGGTTAGTTTCTAGGGTGCATTTCTATCATATAAAGTGAAAAGTGAAAAAGTTGCATTTTTCATTAACTTGGTGCATTGCATATGCTTTTGTAGGTTTTAATCAAATCCTGCATTGCATTGAAATTGAAATAATTGCATTTTCATTGCATTGAAAATGAAACATTTCTTTGAAAAGAAGTGCACTAGTATCCATATCTTACACCTCTTTATTTTGAATAAATTAGCCTATTTCATATCAAAAATATTCTTAAAGTGTAATTGTTATTGTTTATCCAAGCATCAATACACATCACTAAGTTTCATGTCCATTCATTTTTTACTTAAGAAACAACCATTAAAACAAACGCTCATAACTAAGATCAACTACTAACCATTTTCTAGGGTTCACCAATAACTTAGCCTAGGGCCTTTAATTAGGGTGGAGAATAAACTCTCTAGGGCCAACCTAAATAAAACATAAGAGTCTATGGTAGGGAGAGTCAAATCCAGTTTTTTTATAAGTATAGTTCAAAGCCTCCTCTATCACAGGAGCTAAACACAAGGTCATGTGAAGGAGACCCGAGGAGATAACCCTTCAAAATCTTGAGTCAGCATAGAGAAAAGTTCATATTTAGGGTTTTTTCTAGTGCCCTTACCTCTATGAGAGATGACACTTTTGAAGCTTTAGGATTTGTTACCCTTCCCATACATTTGATCGAGACTATCAATTGTACCCCCTGGACACTAACTACGTGGTGGTATCCCACCGACCTATTATCTAGGTTGACACACAAGGTGACTACGTGAGGTTTCCCGTGGTACCAGTAATAGAATTTGAATCACACTTTTCATTACTACTTGAAAGTTCCCTACAAAGTGAGGGTAGTTGCACTGTATAAGGATGGTTAGTGGAGGTCAGGGTGATTTTTTCTCACTCCTTCATTCACAGGTTCACGAGACTTAATCAACCCATAGCTTCATTTATAAGGTCCTTGCCTCACTTTGTTTCTATTGTGATATTAAGACCTAATCCACTTGAATCGAGATATTGGAAAATTTGTTTTCTTGGTTTATATTTTTTATGGAATTTTATTTTTTAGTGTTGTTCTCTTTGTGCGTAGACGACTTAGGTGGGTGTGTTGGCAAACACCTTGAATATTTTATTTAAAGTGGTTGATAAACCACTACATTGATTGTGGAGACTTAAAGGTCTTCCCCTTAAACAAATTGCTATAAATTCTTTGCCCCCTCCTTAGAGGCATCAAATCGATCCAATTGATACTTTTGTACCAGTTAGTCCAGTTGACTTTGTATAAATTGAACAAATAGAGACAAACTCTTTAGTAATAGAGGTTATGCGTATATCTAACCTTGAAGTTGAAGGTTTTGTTTGTACTTTTAATTCTACGTTAACTGGAACCGTCAGTCCAATTATTTTGTGAA
Organism: Picea sitchensis; assembly: GCA_010110895.2. Lineage (NCBI taxonomy): Eukaryota > Viridiplantae > Streptophyta > Pinopsida > Pinales > Pinaceae > Picea > Picea sitchensis. Next base: position 167,659 of record SNQJ01S0023308.1, on the reverse strand, counting down.
TTACAAATCCCATAAGGGTCGTAATGGAAGGAACTTCAGAAGTTTTTGGGTTGGGGATCCCTAGAATCCCCACGTTAGCAATCATATCCAAAGTAATATATCCTCCTGGTGTCTCATACCAAATTAATCATGTGGTTCAATCCAAAATAGTCGTGTCAGTTTGTATCTCCATGCCACTAATAGTTGGGTCCACTCAACCTTTGAATGTGGCATGATCACTACCTTTGGTATCTAATGCATTTATGTTTGGAATTTAGTCATTCATATTGCAGAACATGGCGTCTAGATCTCAACTGACTCTCTAAGTTTCTAGCATTCATTTTGAGAGTTCTTTGACTCCCTTCCAATATTTTTCATTGTGTGGGGGCCATATCTCTCCATCAAACCCCTCCCTCAAGAGTGGGGATTTTACATCCTCATGTCCTAATATTTCTATAGGATGGGTACCTTCCCTGAGTGATGGATTTTAATCTGTTGACATGTCATCTACATCCAACTTGATCACATTCTTTGGTATGTTTGAGAGAAATCCCTTTCCTTTGTCGAAGGTGTCACTATTGGGTAACCCTTTCCAATCATCTTGAAACCCCTCGCTTGGATCTATGCCCATGCAAGGGGAATCGACTGGGAGCTATCCTTTTCAAATATATAACTAGTTTGGAGGGGGATTACGTCCTTACGGTCATGGATTTCAACCTTCTTATCAAAACCCCGGATTTTAGGTGAACTATTCCTCACAACCTACTACGAGTAACAATCCAGGTTCTTCATTTCCTTATGCCAACCAACCTAGGGGAACCTGTTCCAAAAGTTGGAGTACAATGCAACAACCAAGGCTCCCCTTCCTGGAAATTCTTAATTTTATGGATCTTTAAAAGTTGATGAATCACCCTATGTTTCACGATCCTAATTGGTTACCATTCCCAACCAAATTTCCTTTGAATATTCCTAAAGTCAAAGGAAAAGATGGTGAAGATCATAGTGACCATGTCATGAATTTCCACCTATAGTGTTCATCCAACTCATTGAATGATGATTTTATATGATTATTCATCTTTCAACATACTCGGATTCACTTCCAAGTGGTATATTAAATTGAAGGTGACATCTTATTGCACATTCCATGATTTGGAGTTAGTCTTTCTTAATCACTTTCAACTCCTAACTCACTATGATGCTGGCAATAATATGTTGTTGAATTTTCAATACAATAAGGCCACTCATATATCTGACCATATTCATGAGGGGCAGACGAGAAAGAGAATGATTAAGGTAGCCATCCCTCTGGAGTCCCTCTTAGAGTGGTTTTTGAAGTCCTTGTTACCATACATCTCCAAGGACGTGCCCCCTTCTGGAGTAACTATGTATAAATAAGTTATCTTCAAGTCCCAACACCTAGATATAATTTACTCTCAGTTTGGGATCATTTACAGGATATGCAACCTTGCTTTTCAGCCTGATTTTGCGTATGTGACTCAAGTCTATGAGGATTATTAATAAGGCACTGTAGCTTGAGATTAAATTTGAATAATTTTCGGAGTTCGTAGATTTCTTTCTACAGTAATGTTGTATTTGTAATTTCACCTCTTTGGGTGGTTGTCAACACTACAAACGTCAAGCATGCAGAAGTGAGGACTATGAGTACGCATTAATGGTGAACTCTTAACTTGATGACATAAGTCCTTAATGCTTTATTTACAATACGTCTAGTGCTCGTACAACAGTGTTCATACTTAGTAGAATAAGGAACATCACTTTAAAAAGGAGTAAAATAAACTAGTCTATTAGTTCGTTATTAAAAACACCATAATTCATCATCCATAGGGCCATCATCAAATAATTGTGGCAATTCAATCCATAGGGCCATCATCAAATAAAGTTTTAAAAAAAGAATCCATAGGGCCATCATCAAATAAAGTTTTAAAAAAAGGAAAAACATTTTAGCGTAGAATTGTTCCTTTGGATGACAGTCTAATCATGCATGTGTTCCTTTCAACTAAATTGTTTCTGATCTTAGATAGTTGATCTTTAAAATAAGATTTTTACGAGGCATTGTCATATAGAATATTGAATTGTTTGATTTTCCATGGATTTTATTGTAATAATTTTTATACTTTTCCGTAGATAGATAATTTCATGAAGTTATAAATAGAATATTCAAGAATTTCTATAAGTGACCTTGGGACTACGCAAGCAATGCATTAAGTTGATTAATAATTATAATGATGATTTACTTGTAGTTGCTCACCAGTTATGTACTTAAACTGATTAACTATAGTAATAATTTCTAAAGTGATATTCATTAATTAAATAAGAAACAATTGTATTATTAGTTGAAAGAAACATTCATAACCATCCTATATATATATGTTATTGTATTATTACACTTGTTGATTTTGTATCAAAGTGATACACTTTACGTCTGAAAATTTAGCTGGGTTTTATGCTTACTCTTTGGCGCGAAATTTTTAACTTGCGAAATTTATGTAACTCCTAATTGAAGATTTGTGCGCAAGATGCGTGAACAATTTGTATATATAATCTTTTGAAAATGTGTTGTCTTGTGTGTTAACAAGTTACATAATGTTATCAAAGTTTAACTTTATTTTATCATCTTACACATCTTTTTGAATATGTAAAGAGAGTCGTTACAAATTGTAAATTTGTAGGTAAGTAATGCTTTATTTGTATGTTCAATGATGAATTTAGTTGTGTCATGGGACGTAAATAAAATGCTACTTCCACTATATTCTCTTACTTTTGTTGTTGTGTAAAACGAGGGGTGTTACATATGGTATCAGAGAGGATTCCACTCTGCGATATTGGATCCGTTACGGATTTCAGTTCTTATATTTAATTGAAGATGTATCATTAATATAATTTGAATTTGTTTTATGACATGTATCATGGTTAGAGGAAAGAGAATGAGTAGACATAAGGGTGCGGGATGAAGAGGTATGTCTCTTCCAAGTACATCCACACCCAAGGGAGAAGAGAAAACTATTGACCAAGAGCAAGTTGCAGTGGGATATGTCATGGGTATGATGAGGTCTTTTCAGAGAATGTCAGAGGCATTGATAAATCACCTTGATCGCGATGAGGGAAGGGAGTTTGTGCCCAATAAGGGTTCACAACACCCTCCTTTAGTTATTGGTAGTGTTCATAGAGAACTCAAGAAGGTAAAATTTCTTGAGTTCTTAGGTTCCACGGATGGTTTAGCCACCAAAGCTTGGTTGGAGAATATGGCAATGTGTTTCTCATTGTGTAATTATACCTCCAACATGAAGGTTTTCATTGCAGTATTTCAACTCAAAGGGAGTGCACTTCTTTGGTGGAAGACACTCTTACCACAACTGAACATGGTCGTTGAAGATGTGTCATGGGAATTGTTTGAGAAACAATTATGAGAGAGGTACCTATCTAATGAGTTCATTGAGGACCAACTTAATTAATTCAACACTTTACGACAGGGAAGTCGTACAATACCCGAACATGAGGCTAGGTTTATGGAGTTTCTTAGATATGCTCCGCATCTGAACACAGAGAAATTAAAGGTTAATAAGTTTTTTTTTTGACTGAAATTCAACATTCCTGCTAAGGTGAGAATTGTAACGACCTCCTCGTTATGTCGACAAACCTCTTATAACAAGTGCAATTTTTTTTTGTGTGTGTGCGTGTGTACAAGGGTAACAAGACATTATACTCTGCACCGCCACATGACGATACATCATGACGTATGCAATTGCGATGTCAACATAAGGATCTAAGACGTGCATGAACATCTGCCAGTAAAGAATAACAATCAACCAACCAAATAAAAAGACTGACTACCCGCCCGTCCTACCCTGCAATGGTTAGGACCTCCAAGACACATAAGCAATGCTCAAGCCCAGGTTCCCATCGATTTTAACCATTTAAGGTCTCAGGGATGGCGACTGTTCTGAGGAACATGGAGGTGTCTACATCCCACTAACACAATCCAGACTAAAACTAAATATGCCAAATCCCCAAACATTAATGACGATCACTGCGCGATAAAGTTCTATGAATCAACAAACATCACAAGAATTCCACAATGCAAGAGAATTTGGTTACTAAATTCAACATGAACCAACACAAGTGCATGCACAAGGAAATCAATCTTATTTTAATTCAAGATGCAAGGGTAGTCATCTACTTTACTTCAAGGCGCCATTCATACCAACATTAAATAGAATCTATTAAGCCAATCAGAACTTCACCAAGGTTTGAACCATAGGTAATATCAATTGTAGGCTAACTAGAATGACTAAAATTATAATTAACCCCTTTAGCAACGAACACTAAATACAACCAGTTCTATCAAGGTGAATAAGCACCCCAACTTTAATCCAAAATTTCTTCCAACTAGCATTTTAGGATAGTGTGCCATTACTAACTCATTACTACTTTTACAGTATTGCGTAGAAGGTAATATATATAATTAGATTATAAGTTATTGGAAACATTTATAGCAATTAAAGTAATGAACAAAACAATAATATCACCATTTGATATCGCAAACAATCATGTTACCTACAATGAGGCAAGGGCCTTAGTAGAACATTATATCTCATTAATTTCCCACTATACTATTACAGTATGCCTTAAATGTAATTCATTTAACCAATTTATAAGATATTGACAATTTATAAAGCAATTATGGCATTTAACAAGACAATAATATAACCATATAAAAATATAAAATCAACCATAATATAAAAATATAAAAGCAACCATAATAGTTGTACATAACAACATTTCCATTTTAAAACTTCTCAATAAAACGAGAACCAAAAGGACATTTAACTCTAGATTACTCCATTAAACAATTATTAGGATAAAATACTATCCATACTTTAAGGCCATTTATTCAATAATCACTCAATAAGCTGACGGGATTGTCTAGTTATGAATTAAATATTAAATCATAGTCTTTAGACATTTACCAGCTACCATTAAAATAATAAAAAGGCGAAGAAAAAAGCGTTTTAAGATCCAGTAACCAGGTAATAGGGTAAGGCAAAGATGTGGTGTTTAAATTAGAAGGCATCTAAAGGGCATAAAGGATAATGCTTCCAGGTAAACATAAATAGGTGGAAGGTTGTTGTTATCCATTAGTAAGGTGGCGGTAAGGGATCTGTGACAGTCAGAAAGGTTTAGTCAATCAAAGAAAACCCAAACACATTCAAGGAGAAGGAATGTTTCCAACGCGATAAACTTGAAAGGTCACATCTCCAGGAAAAAACGCAGGCTGGGACAGCAAAATATTTTAATAAAAAGAGTCTTTTATGAAAAAGTCATTTAAGAAATAAAGAGACTGTTTCTTGATTCCAATTTCTCATAGCGTGGCTTCTCACCGGCAAATCCACGAGTCATTTAACACAATAAACACCACAACATATTATATTCAGAGTCATCAATACAATCGAGGTGGCAATATTTCCAAAAACTGGCAATGGGATCTTTTTACGATCTTTTTATGATCAGTGTGATGAATCCTTTGCCAGTAATGGATCAAACACGACCAATGGGCATTGAAAACTAGGATTCAGATGGTTACCCAGCGTTTTCTTTGGTGAATAAGGGCAACAACATTTCTCTAAAGAGCGGGCATAAGTCCTCGAACAGGGTAAAGTTTTCTTTCTCCCTTTTCCCTTTTTGTTTCACTGTTAAGTATAGCCTCTCCTCTGGATTGTACAAAAGTCTCATTTGACACAATCCCTTGCCAGGGTCTTAGGGTTGCATTGGAACTGTCCAATTTGTTACTACAATGCTTAGTTTTTGTTGACTGGTATTGAACATGTATACAAGGGAAAATAAAAAGATGACATTGCAGAGGACATTGTTCTATGGACATTCGATTATGATGCCATGAGGTGTGCGAATAACATCAAATTGAATCTAGATGTGAGAAATGGAGAAATAGAAAATGGAAATGAACTTATCATATTTGACTGGAAGGATCAGATGAACCAGAAATGGAAGGCCCAGCTTCTCCCTGATAAATAATACAAGGCATCACATCTGCAATTTTCTTAATAGAATATTTAAGAAATTTAGTATTATTATTATGGGAGACTAGGTTGGTTCTTACATCTAATTAGAGTTGCTCTTAGTTGACAATGGATTTATTGGGCACCCATAGATGCAAAAAATTAATGTTAATATTTTTGCATTCGTTACACAAATTTAATCACCGAAATATAAAAAAACAGTCAACCAACAAGAATTAAACACAGATTAAGCTAAATATTTTTCTACTCAATCGCCGAAGTATATAAAAAGAAACAGTCAACCAACAAGAACTAAACACCGATTAAGCTAAATATTTTTCTACTCAATCGCCGAAGTATATAAAAAAAAACAGTCAACCAACAAGAACTAAACACTGATTAAGCTAATCATTTTTCTACTCATTACATATGTAGATCTAGGTCATAAGTCCTACATCTTTGTATCATTCAAGCAAGAAGCGTAATGTTTCCTATTCGCCCACTTCGAACAACGTCCACGCACTCTGTGCCACTCCCGTTCACTGAATGTCGAGACTACATTGGTACCTCCCAGCCAATGCTAGGGGTACTCTGCTTCCCGCTTAGCTCCCCGAGCCATAAAGGGGCCACACAATATCCATATGGTACGTCTAGCTCCCAGCTCACCTCGCAAGGCCGAGCTACCACTCCTATCCGAGCTGGGAAAACCCAACTCCCCACAAGTAATCAGTCAAGTCACAAATCCGACAGCGTAACATTACGCTAACAACCGATCATCTTCTTCCTCCTCCTTCCTCTCTTTTATAGAGTTTTAGAACTTCCAAAGTTTCCCTAAATCTTATTTAATTTAATTTTTAAATAAAAACTTCTAAAAATTCTCCATCGAATAAGTGTCATACATCCCCCACTTTCCTCCAATAATTATTTTCTTTAATTTATTAATTGTCTCATTTCCCTCACCCACATAGAGTTACTCCTAAATTTACTCCTAGGTGTCCCTAGATTCCCTTACAGGTTTTAAATACTTTTCCTAAAATGAAGTTGATAAATTAGTTTAGTTTAGATGGTTCTTAATTGTAGATTCTTTACTAAGTTGACCCCTTGCTTTCTACCATAAGTTCCCTTCTTTCCCTTATTACGTTTCCTCCATTCCTTAGTTTCCTAATTTTTATTATTCCCTTCTTTCCCCTTTTTATTAGAGCCAAAATGACAGTTGCGCAAATTAACCCCTTTTCCTTTTTATTAATAATTTAATATATTTTACTCTTTCACAAGTTAAACAATTAAATTATTCTATATGTTTTATATCCACAACGTTTAATTATATTATTACTCTCTTCATTTTACCCCAAAAAAATTATGAAGACCAAAATTATTACTTAAATGGTTTTTATTTTAAATTTTACCATTTTTAAATTTTTAGATATATTTTCTCAAGGGTAGACAAAATTTTACCCCTTGCGAAGTTTTAGACTTAGGACTTAGATTTTGAACTAGGCGACATTTTAATTAGGGAAGTTGTTTTAAAATTTCTTAATGAGATACTAGTCTTAGGGCCATCTAGGTTCGTTCCTTTAACATCATCAACGCGATATACCATTTAGGACACACTACGTGCTCCAAGGGTGCCACTCGCCTCTAGTGTTTCTTTTGCGTGACATTCCCTTCAGGATGCACCATGTGCTCCAAGGGTGTCGCTCGCCTCTTGACTGATTGGTAGACATCAATAACCCCTAGAGTCAACACTTCGCTAGGTGAACTTGTGGGAGACTAAGGGCTTCTAAGGAATAAGACCCCCTCCTTATTGCGCACCCCTTGGAATCATCGCGAACGACTGTCACAGTCTGCCCTCGCGGCATCGTGGGTCCTCTCAAACTAGGTAATCGTTAACCTATAGTTTGAGCCATGGCGGGAGTGCTAGTAGGTTGTGGCAGGGTTGTTGTCCACACCTCTCCCTCAACCTCTCTGGTAGTTGTGTGTGGCCCCTTTACTCCATTTGTGAGTCTGGTCGGAAAGCTATCATCAACCTTCATCATCAACAATCTTATCAGAACATGTACACATCATATCATCTAATCAAATGTACTAAAATCACAGTAAAACAATCAAACTCCAAAAGCACACTCCCTGACTTGATCCAAAGTCCAAGGGGTTCCGTCGATGCCTCTGCATCCTCAAGTTCCAAAACCCTGCACACTCATTAAAACTGAGTCAATAACACCTATCTATGTCAATGCAGTAAAACATCATGTCATCTATCATAACACATCACAATTCAAGGACAAATGTTTTAATATCATAATAGTCCAGATCACTTGTGAGCAAGTGTCCTCAAAGAATAAGTTTTCTCAGTGTGACAGAGTGGGATGTTACATACACCCCCTCTTGGTCTAAACTTCGTCCTGAAGTTTCATAGTATAAATTCCGAAATAAATGTATCACAGTATCATATGTCTATCTATCACACAAAAATGGAAACTGTTGGCGCATATCATATGCGTCCTCCCAGGTCGCCGAGTGCGAACTATAATTGTCCCACTGGACCTTGAACTGATCTACCATTCGACATCATAACTGTCAAACGCAATGATCTAAGATGTGGACCAGCTCAGCTGTGAGCGTTCCCTCGTCCGATACCTGCAAGGAACTCATGTCAATCGCATGTGTGGGATCACTAATATAATGTCTCAAAACCGATACATGAAAAACATTGTGCATACGCCTCAAGGAATCAGGCAAAGCTAGTTGATAGGACATGAGCCCCTTTCTCTCCACAATCTCGAAAGGTCCCATGAACCTAGGAGAGAGTTTATCTCCCTTCCCAAACTTGATCGAACTCTTATGCGGTTTGACCTGCAAGAAGACTCGATCGTCGACCTCGTAACTACGGTCGACTCAGTGCGCATCGACATAACTCTTTTGTCGATCCTGTGCTTCTTTAATCCTTTGTCTTATGGTTTGCATTTTCTCTTCCATTTCTTGGATCGCTTCTGGTCCCACCAGGACCCTATCCTCAAGCTGATCCCAACTCAAGGGCATTCGACATGGTCGCCCGTAAAGAAACTCGAAAGGCGCCATCTTAATGGTGCTATGGTAACTGTTGTTGTAAGTGAACTCTACTAGTGGAAATAATTCTTCCCAACGCTTTTGTTGGTCCATTACGTACATGTGAAACATGTCCTCCAAGGTCTGGTTCGTTTGCTCGGTCTGTTCGTCAACCTTTGGGTGATACGCAGTACTAAAGTTAAGTTGAGTTCCCAAGGCCTCTTGGAAACTCATCCAAAATCGTCCTGTAAACACCAATCCTCGGTCAGATATAATCTTTTTAGGCATGCCATGCAGCCTTACAATCTCACTGATGAAAACTCTATCTATGTAAGGTGCCTGATACGTCATACACACAGGAATAAAGTGAGCACTCTTCGTCAGAGTGTCTACTACTACAAAAATCGAGTCATGTCTCCTTTCCATCAGTGGTAATCCAACAATAAAATCCATCGAAATAACTTCCCATTTTGATTCTGGAATGTTATGTGGTTGTAGTAATCTTGCTGGGTGTCTATGTTCAGCCTTTACCTTCTGACATTCTAGACATATGGCCACATAGTTGACTATGTCGACCTTCATTCCCTTCCAGAAAAATAAGGGTTTAAGGTCTTCCCTCATCTTCGTGACTCCCGAGTGAGCCATGTAAATGACTCTATGAGCCTCGCTCAGGATCAACATCCTCAACTCGTCATTTGGAAGTACATAAATCCGACTTTTAAACCTCAATAGCCCATCTCTATCAAATGAAAATCCCTCATATCGTGGTACCATCATTGTGTTTTGTCCAATAAAACCTTCGACCTCTTTGTACTAGTCATCGTCACACTGTAAAGTGAGAATCTTCTCACGTAGATTCATCTGAAGGGGCAACACCGAGAAGATACGTGGTCTCCGACTCAAAGCATCCGCCACTTGGTTCATTGTTCCCTTTATGTACGTAATCTCAAAGTCGTACTCGCTAAGCAATTCCAACCAATGCCGTTGTCGCGCGTTCAAGTCGCTTTGCATAAAAATGTGTTGTAGTCCACAATGATTAGTCTTTAGTTCAAATTTTCGTCCAACAAGGTAGTGTCTCCAAACCTTCAAGGAATATACGATGGCTAATAACTCCAAATAGTGCATTGCGTAGTTCTCCTCATGCCTTCTCAGTTTCCTCAAAATGTAAGAAATCACTCGTATGTCTTGCATCAAGACTCCGCCTAAACCTTCCTTGGATGCGTCAGTGCATACCAAGAAGTTTGCATCCATGTTAGGGACCTTTAGTATCGGCGTTGTTGTCAACAACTCTTTAAGCCTTCGAAATGCTTCCGCGCATTTCTCGATCCAAACAAACTTCTTGTTTTTCTTCTGCAATTTTGTGATCGGATTTGCTATCTTCGAAAACCCCTCGACAAACCGTCGATAGTATCCTGTTAAACCCATAAAGCTATGAACTTCTGTGACATTCGTCGGCGCAGGCCATTCCATAATAGCCTCAACCTTGGCTATATCCATGGTGATGCCTTCGCCGGAGATGACATGCCCTAAGTAGTGAATCCTCGATTGATAAAAAGAGCATTTGGACAACTTCCCAAACAATTTGTGCTTTCGCAGACATTGTAGTAACAAGCAGAAGTTCTCATAATGCTCCTCTGTCGTCCGAGAGTAGATCAAAATATCGTCAATGAATATTTATATGAACTTGTCCAAGTACTCGCGGAACACCCTGTTCATCAAACTCATAAATACTCCTAGGGAATTTGTCAGTCCAAATGGTAAAACAGTAAACTCGTAATGTCCAAATATTGTCTTAAAGGCGGTCTTAGGGATGTCATCCTCCTTGATCCGCAACTGGTGATACCCTAATAGCAAATCGATCTTGGAGAACACCGTCGCACCCTTCATTTGATCGAACAGATCATCAATTCTTGGCAATGGATACTGATTCTTGATCGTAGCCTTGTTCAGTTGACAGTAGTCAATGCAAAGCCTCTATGATCCGTCCTTTCGTATGAAAATAACCAGAGCACCCCACGGTGACACACTAGGACGTATCAGTCCCAAGTCCAGCAACTCCTTCAGTTTCATTTTCAACTCTTGTAACTCTGGGGTCGACATCTAGTAAGGCGTTCTTGCTATCGGTTCAGTCCCCAGTTTTAGATCTATGGTAAACTCCAATTCCCTCTCTGGCGGCATCCTAGGTAACTCTTTCGAAAACACATCTGCAAACTCTCTCACCACCGGAAGGTGTTTTAGACCTTCCACTAATCCCTTCTCATTTAGCGCAAGGATCGCATAAATCTTGCACCCCTTGCGCATACTCTTCCGTAATTGTAAGGAAGAGACGAACCTCAGGGAAACTCCCTGGTTCTGTCCTTCAATCACACATCTCTGTCCCTCGTCATCGATCAAGCTCAACCGTTTCATCTTACAGTTGAGTATCGCCTCATGCGATTCCAACCAATCCATACCAATTACGACATCATAAGATCCTAAGATCGTGACGTACAATTCGACCCTCGTGACGAACTCTCCCAGGTTAAGGGCATAACCCATAACCCTTCCTCCAACCTTTTGTTTGGCTACCGAAGCCATCTTTATGAAGCTAAGCTCGTCCTGTTCAACTTCCTTTACCTTAATCCTTTTTAGTGCTACACCAGAAATGAAACTCTCGATAGCACAAGGATCTATCAAAATACTAAGGGTCTGGTCAATGACAATACCTGTCATCTCGAGCACAGTCAACTGGTGCTCTTCCTAGCGGTTATTCACCACTGCATGAATTTGATGGGCCTTTCCCATATCTCCCACTGTAATGGGTCCGACTGGTCCAGACGCTCTGGTCCTCTCCACAGGACAGTTGCACTGGTAGTGTGGCTCCCCACACGTCCAACACCCCTTCTTCGACTCAGTAGTCCTAATACCCGAAGTAGAAGATGATGACCCACTGACCTGGAACCCTAGTATGTGCTGCTAAACAGGCCTAAACTACTGTTGCTGTGAGCGGCACTGCTATTGATGTTGTGGTCCCTGATAAGGTGTCTGCTGCTGAGGCGGTGGTCGTCGGGGTGTAGTGAAATTGGATCCCCTCTAGAAGCCACGATATCCCGGTGTATGTCTCGCTAGTGTCTGGTGCTGGTGGGTTCCAAATGAACCCTGCTCTGCTAGTCTCACTGGAGTCCTAGTCTGACCCCCACTGTTAAGCTTAAAATCCTAAACTTTGCACGTAGATTGTCGTTAAGGCCAAACACAAACCTGTTGACCTTAAGTTTCTCCATGTTAAGGTGCAAAGCATACCAGAGCAGCTCTATAAAATGGGCCTCGTACTCAGGCACCATACGACCTCCCTGTCGTAAGGCATTGAACTCATTGAGCTGACGCTCAATGAATTGCTCTGAAAGGTACCTCTCTCGGAACTGTTCCTCGAACAGTTCCCATGACACGTCTTCAACAACCATGTTCAACTACGATAGGAGCATCTTCCACCATAGAAGAGTGCTCCCCTTCAGTTGAAAGATAGCCATGCAAGCCTTCATGTTGAAGGTATAATCGCGAAGTGCGAAGCACATCGCCATGTTCTCCAACCATGCCTTAGCGGTTGCGCCGTCTGTGGCACCAAAGAACTCAAGAAATTTGACTTTCTTAAGTTCACGGTGAATGCTACCAGTAACAGGCGGTGCATGCAGCGGAACCTCAGTGGGTGCCGGCACCTTGGCCTCATCTTTGTCCAAACGGCTGATCAGTGCCTTGGACATGCGCTAAAAGGATCTCATCATTCTGATTACATCACCAACTGCTATCTGCTCCTTCTTGAGAACCTGCTCACCTCCCTGGGGGTTAGACCCCTTAGGTGTGGATGCTACTGGAGGCATCGCACCTCCTTCCCCAACACCCCGTCGTCTGCCTCCATGACGTCCTCTAACCATGATTACCTGCACGCACACAAGTCAACTCAATTATAAATAGTATAATCAAATCATAACAATGAAAGCCGTAGCGATCCCAAGTCACGGGTTGAACCCGCTTTGATACCATATGTAATGACCTCCTCGTTACGTTGACAAACCTCTTATAACAAGTGATAAAAAAAAAATTGTGTGTGCGTGTGTACAAGGGTAACAAGACATTATACTCTACGCCACCACATGACGACGCATCATGATGCATGCAACTGCGATGTCAACATAAGGATCTAAGATGTGCATCAACATCTGCCAGTAAAGAACAACAATCAACCGACCAAATAAAAAGACTGACTACCCACCTGTCCTACCCTGCAATGGTTAGGACCTCCAAGACACATAAGCAACACTCAAGCCTAGGTTCCCATCGATTTTAACCATTTAGGGTCTCAGGGCTGGAGATTGTTCTGAGGAACATGAAGGTGTCTACATCCCGCTAACACAATCAAGACTAAAACTAAATATGCCAAATCCACAAACATCAATGACGATCACTCCACGATAAAGTTCTATGAATCAACACACATCACAAGAATTCCATAGTGCAAGAGAATTTGGTTACTAAATTCAACATGAACCGACATAAGTGCATGCACAAGGAAATCAATATTATTTTAATTCAAGATGCAAGGGTAGTCATCTACTTTACTTCAAGGCGCCATTCATACCAACATTAAATAGAATCTGTTAAGCCAGTCGAAACTTTGCAAAGGTTTGAACCATAGGTAATATCAATTGTAGGCTAACTAGAATGACTAAAATTATAATTAACCCCTTTAGAAATGGACACTAAATACAACTAGTTCTATCAAGGTGAATAAGCACACCAACTTTAATCCAACATTTCTTCCAACTAGAATTTTATGATAGTGCGTCATTACTAACTCATTACTACTTTTACAGTATTGCGTTGAAGGTAATACATATAATCAGATTATAAGTTATTGGAAACATTTATAGCTATTAAAGTAATGAACAAAACAATAATATAACCATTTGATATCGCAAACAACCATGTTACCTACAATGAGGCAAGGGCCTTAGTGGAACATAATATCTCATTAATTTCCCACTATACTATTACAGTATGCCTTAAAGGTAATTCATTTAACCAATTTATAAGATATTGACAATTTATAAAGCAATTAAGGCATTTAACAAGACAATAATATAACCATACAAAAATATAAAAGCAACCATAATATAAAAATATAAAAGCAACCATAATAGTTGTACATAACAACATTTCCATTTTAAAACTTCTCAATAAAACGAGAACCAAAAGTATATTTAACTCTAGATTACTCCATTAAACAATTATTAGGATAAAATATTGTCCATACTTTAAGGCCATTTATTCAATAATCACTCAATAAGATGACGGGATTGTCTAGTTATGAATTAACCATTAAATCACAGTCTTTAGATATTTACCAGCTACCATTAAAATAATAAAAAGGTGAAGAAACAAGCATTTTAAGATCCAGTAAGGCAAAGACGTGGTGTTTAAATTAGAAGGCATCTAAAGGGCATTAAGGATAGCGTTGCCAAGTAAACAGAAATAAGTGGAAGGTTGTTGTTATCCATTAGTAAGGTGGCGGTAAGGGATCCATGACAGTTAGAAAGGTTCAGTCGATCAAGGAAAACCCAAATACATTCAGGGAGAAGGAACGTTTCCAACGAGATAAACTTGAAAGGTCACATCTCTAGGAAAAATCACAGGCTGGGACAACAAAATATTTTAATAAAAAGAGTCTTTTATGAAAAAGTCATTTAATAAATAAAGAGACTATTTCTCGATTCCATCTTCTCATAGCGTGGCTTCTCACCGGCAGATCCACGAGTCATTTAACAAAATAAACCCCACAACACATTATATTCAGAGTCATCAATACAATCGAGGTGACAATCTTTCCAAAAACGGGCAATGGGATCTTTTTACGATCTTTTTATGATCAGTGTGATGAATCCTTTGCCAGCAATGGATCAAACATGACCAATGGGCATTGGAAACCAGAATTTAGATGGTTACCCATCGTTTGCTTTGGTGAATAAGGGCATCAACATTTATTTAAAGCGCAGGCAGAAGTCCTTGAATAGGGTAAAGTTTTCTTTCTCCCTTTTCCCTTTTTGTTTCACTGTTAAGTATAGCCTCTCCTCTGGATTGTACAAAAGTCTCATTTTACCCAATCCCTTCATTCACTGTAGTGCTGTCAAGCACAACCTAGGGTTTTGGACTGCTAGGGTCTTAGGGTTTCATTGGAACTGTCCAGTCTGTTACTACAATGCTTAGTTTTTGTTGACTGGTATTGAACATGTATACAAGGGCGAATACAAAGATGACATTGTAGAGGAAGTTGTTCTATGGACGTTCGATTATCATTCTGTTCTTTCTCTCCGGGACCCCATTAATTTGTATCGAAATTTCTACAAGAAATGGACAAATAGAAAATGGAAATGAACTTATCATATTTGACTGGAAGGATCAGAGAAACCAGAAATGGAAGGCCTAGCTTGTCCATGATAAATAATACAAGGCATCATATCTCCAAGCTTCTTAATAGAATATTTAAGAAATTCAATATTATTATTATGGGAGACTAGGTTGGTTCTTACGTCTAATCAGAGTTGCTCTTAGTTGACAATGGATTTATTGGGCACCCATAGGTGCAAAAACTTGATGTTAATATTTTTTCATTCGTTACACAAATTTAATTGCCGAAATATAAAAAAAACAGTCAACCAACAAGAATTAAACACAGATTAAGCTAAATATTTTTCTACTCAATTGTTGAAGTACATAAAAAGAAACAATCAACCAACAAGAAATAAACACCGATTAAGCTAAATATTTTTCTACTCAATCGCCGAAGTATATAAAAAAAAAAAGTCAACCAACAAGAACTAAACACCGATTAAGATAATAATTTTTCTACTCATTACATATGTAGATCTAGGTCATAAATCCTACATCTTTCTATCATTCAAGCAAGAAGCGTACCATTTCCTATTCGCCCGCTTCAAACGACATCCGCACGCTACGTGTCGCTCATGCTAACCGACCGTCGAGACTACACCGGTACCTCCCATCCAATGCTCGGGGTACTCTACTTCCCCCTTAGCCCCCCGAACTGCAAAGGGGCCACACAATATCCAGATGGTACGTCTAGCTCCCAGCTCGCCTCGCAAGGCCAAGCTACCACTCCTATCCGAGCTAGGAAAACCCAACTCCCCACAAGTAATCAGTCAAGTCACAAATCTGACAGTGTAACATTACGGTAACAGTCGATCCCCTTCTTCCTCCTCCTTCCTCTCTTTTATAGAGTTTTAGAATTTCCAAAGTTTCCCTAAATCTTATTTAATTTAAGTTTTAAATAAAAGCTTCTAAAAATTCTCCATCGAACAAGTGTCATGCATCCCCCACTTTCCTCCAATAATTATTTTCTTTAATTTATTAATTGTCTCATTTCCCTCACCC
Organism: Picea sitchensis; assembly: GCA_010110895.2. NCBI lineage: Eukaryota > Viridiplantae > Streptophyta > Pinopsida > Pinales > Pinaceae > Picea > Picea sitchensis. The sequence continues at coordinate 151,178 of SNQJ01S0023308.1, read as the reverse complement.
ACGTAGAGTTACTCCTAAATTTACTCCTAGGTGTCCCTAGATTCCCTTACAGGTTTTAAATACTTTCCCTAAAATGAAGTTTCTAAATTAGTTTAGTTTAGAAGGTTCTTAATTGTAGATTCTTTACTAAGTTGACCCCTTTCTTTTTACCATAAGTTCCCTTCTTTCCCTTATTACGTTTCCTCCATTCCTTAGTTTCCTAATTTTTATTATTCCCTTCTTTCCCCTTTTTATTAGATCCAAAATGGCAGTTGCGCAAATTAACCCCTTTTCCTTTTTATTAATAATTTAATATCTTTTACACTTTCACAAGTTAAATAATTAAATTCTTCTTTATGTTTTATATCCACAGCTTTTAATTAAATTATTACTCTCTTCATTTTACCCCAAAAATCTATGAAGACCAAAATTATTACCTAAATGGTAGAAAAAATTATTTATGAAGATATATTTTCTCAAGGGTAGACAAAATTTTACCCCTTGCGAAGTTTTAGACTTAGGACTTAGATTCTGAACTAGGCAACATTTTAATTAGCGAAGTTGTTTTAAAATTTCTTAATGAGATACTAGTCTTAGGGCCATCTAGGTTTGTTCCTTTAACATCATCAATGTGACGTGCCCTTCAGGACACACTACGTGCTCCAAGGGTGCCACTCGCCTCTAGTGTTTCTTTTGCACGACATGCCCTTTAGGATGCACTACATGCTCCAAGGGTGCCACTCACCTCTTGACTGCTTGGTAGACATCAATAACCCCTGGATTCAACACTCCGCTAGGTGAACTTGTGGGAGACTAAGGGATTCTAACGAATAAGGCCCCCGCCTTATTGCGCACCCCTTAGAATCATCGTGAACGAATCTCACAGTCTTCCCTCGCGGCATCGTGGGTCGTCTCAAACTAGGTAATCTTTAACCTACAGTTCGAGCCACAGCGGGAGTGCTAGTAGGCTGTGGTAGGGCTGTTGTCCACACCTCTCACTCAACCTCTCTAGTAGTTGTGTGTGGCCATTTTACTCCATATGTGAGTCTGGTCGGAAAGCTATCGTCGGAAAGCTATCATCAGCCTGCATCATCAACAGTCTTGTCAAAACATGTCCACATCATATCGTCTAATCAAATGTACTAAAATCACAGTAAAACAATCAAACCCCAAAATCACACTCCCTGACTCGATCCAGAGTCCAAGGGGTTCCGTCGATGCCTCTGCATCCTCAAGTTCCAAAACCCTACACACTCAGTAAAACCAAGTCAATAACACATGTCTATGTCAATGAAGTAAAACATCATGTCATCTATCATAACGCATCACAATTCAAGGAAAAATGTTTTAATATCAAAATAGTCTAGATCACTTGCGAGCAAGTGTCCTCAAAGAATAAGTTTTCTCAGTGCGCCAGAGTAGGATGTTACAAGAATCATGATGCCCCAGACTTTGTACGATGCAGTATAGAAATATTTTATCACTAAGGAAGAATTGAACAGTGGAGGTCAGAATAGGAATTCTTCCAGGAAGACATGACAAACATGACATAGAGCGTCGCATCAATAGACACATGTTAGAAAGAATTATGGGCACCATGATCCACCCAGATGACCTTTTTTTTCTACAGCATGTAGAACGACTACCAGTTAGAGGAATCTGTATAGAGAACCACCACAGTAGTAGTCATTTCATCATAAAAAAAAAAAATAGTATATATCTATACCACATAATAGATCAGGGCATCAGAACCCTAGACCAACAGATTTTTCCTCTGGAACTAGGAGCACCGATCCTAAAAAATGATGTTGGACTTGTGGAGAGCCACATTATGAGAGAGATTTTCCTATTGAGAAGGAAAGAGTTCTTAGATCATCAGAAAAGACGATAGTGCGATATTTGGGCAAGCCCCATAGGATTCATGCAATGGTGAGTAACCGCCAGGCCGAGCATCAGTCTACAGTGCTCGAGACTTCAGGTATGATAGAAGAATAGAAGTTTAGTATTTTGATAGATCCAGGACCTACTGAAAGTTTTATATCTAATGTTTTTCTTAAAATAATTAAGGTGAAGGAAGTCGAACAAGATGATTTTAGATATTTAGAAATGGCATCTGGTGCCAAGAAAAAAGTTGGAGGAAAGGTTAAGGATTATAACATTAACTTGGGTAATTTCGTCATAAATGTAAATCTTTATGTCACAATATTGGGATCCTATGAAATTATGATTGTAATGGATTGGCTAGAATGGAATGCTACGATACTTAACTGTAAGACTAAGAAATTATGTTTGATTGATGGTGTAACATCCCCAACCACCAACAGGTCGGGCAATGCTACCACACCGAAATACATACATACATACATACATATATATAACATGCATTGTAATCGAAATAAAACACATAACACAAAGTTACTGCTACCATACAGATTCAAATGTAATAGACAATAATTCATATACGCAAAAAAATACATGATAACATTCGAGCATCACAGACATGCATAACATAAAAATTAAGCACATTAATAATACTTATATTTTCAACTGGAGTAAAACCACTAACTCTGTGCATACCTTCCATGAACCTCCCAGCTGTAGATTATGCTGCTCATCACGCTCAGCAGTGGTTCACCTCCAAGCTGGGACTAAGTTCCACCCAGGGCAAGGGAATCCTAGACTAGGCAGAGGTTATAGGAAAACTGCACAATGGAACCTAAAGGATTTCCCAAGGAGCCTTCTTATGCCCACTACTCGCAAACTCTCATTCCCCACATGCATGTTCCACCCAGAAGTATACACCTTCACTTTCACCTAGTCCATCGGCTACTTCACCTCCCTCTCAGGGTCTCGACAAAAGGTCAGATTAGGAATTCTCAGAGCTCCGTAGATGGTGTTGGAATCTCTTTGGGAGAAAAACACTTCCCAACAAATTCTCTCACTTGGAGAGAGATGGTCTTAAATCCTGCCTCTTCCACCACGGGCATGACAACCCACTTCTTCAGCCACTTTCGACTCAATTCCAATGCAGTGAGGGAAACAAGAAGGACCAATAGGGAACAGATGATGGCAGCAAGACAAACTCAGTCCAGGAGCTGTGTGGCCACAACAACCAACTGGAAAATAGGTATGGACACCCAAAACAATAACAGTCATATGCTAAGAATCAACATGCTTAGGCGACTACCCAGGTGTGTCGGGTTCCATAGAAGACATAGGACATCCCATGGATTATGGGTTTCAAAGATTCGTGAGGGTATGTCAGGGTTGAAGATGGAGGTTTTTGGTTCAGACAGAGGATGGGAAAATGACAACACAAACAACCTTCTCATGAGGGTTTCCTTCATTGTGTGCGGGTATGCAGATGCAGACGCAGAGGCAAACGATTCAGACACCCTAGATCCCAACGAACTCAGGCATAGGATGACAGAATGCAGGAGCGAACCCCCAACATAACTGACTTTTGTGGCTTTAACTACATGCGCCCAGGTCGACAATTGTCTTCCTGGAGCTGCATGCATTTCCTTTTGCACACGTTGCCTCTCCCAGGACTTAGGATAAAAACATGTCTTTTACACATCTTTGGAATAATAATAAATTATTATTCTCAAGGACTTAAGCCCCTAAGATTAGCCCCTCTTTCCAAACTTTCATCCCCCTTTCCCTTACCCACCTTGTGGAATCTTAGTCCCTCATCACTCTTTCTTCGTGGTCGGTCTCCACGCAACGATGTTTATATTTTTATTAATGATCTGCATATTTACATATACAAAGTCAGGCTCATTGGCCTTGGCATATGGCTCACCAGCCTAATAAACACATAAGTATCTCATATTATAACCACTTGACTCACCAGCCTATAAACAAAATTACAATTTAGTAGGGGCTCCGCCTTGGGGTATTACAATCCCCTCCCCTTATTTTTGCATTGTCCTCACTGCAACTCTTTACACAACATCAACAAGATTTTCAAAATCTTCAAAAAGATGCGGGTACCTTTCCCGCATAGCATATTCATGCTCCCATGTTGTGTCCTCAGGACCGTACCAGGTCCACTGGACCTTTACAAACCCTATGGCTCGATTTCGGAGTTGTTTTCTCTTCCGGTCCAATATGCGTACATGATGCACTAGCAAGACACCTTCTTGCTCCGCCTGAATCACATTCCAATCGATGACATGATTAGCATCAAGTATATATTTCTTAGGCAATGAAACATGAAACACATTATGTACAATCATGGATGCAAGTAATGCAATCATATATGCAATGTATATATGTGTATATACAGACAATTCTAAATACATTATAACCTATATACAAGATACACAACATATAATAAATAGATAATTGATAATTATATTTTGATTGAGAAGACCTTCCACATCAACATGGTCTAGACCAAGGTACCAAACCTTAGCAGTACTCCAACCAATGGTCTTTCCTTCTCCACATGCATGTCCCACCCCAGGAGTGTACACCTTCACTGTCACATAGTCCATCGAATGCTACACCTCCCTTTCCTTGGGCTTCAGCAATAGGTTGGCTTAGGAAGTCTTAGAGCACCGTGGCTCTCGGAGTTCCAAATGCCCTCAAAGGTCTCCAGGTACCCTCTAGGCCTCATACCGGGGAACCTATCCCCACACTTCTCCCTCCAGGGCTCCAACGTTCTCCAAGGAAACCCAAAGAGAAGTGTACACACACTTAGATCCACTAGGGATCCACAGGGTAAGATCTGTTGTCTCCAATCAACATCTTCCACGCGATACTCTTTGTAGTCAACATTCTAGCTTTAATCAGCATCATCTCATCTACATCACCCACATGGAGTTATCATGATAAAACATAAAAGAATTTATTTAGAAACTCAAACTTAGTTCAAAGGGAATTCATCTTTTCCCCAAAACATGAAATTCTATTTCATAATTCATATTGGTTGTTTCCATATTATGAATGCAACCATCCTTGTGGTTTTCCATATGCACCAAAATGCATACCATTTTTCCTGTAATGCTTCATCTTGCATATAGCCAACAAATTGTCATTATTTGTCGTACATCATATTCAATTGAAATATGTACAAAATCTTATGCAGTGATCTTAGAATTTCCTGCACCTAGCAATTCAGTCACAATTACCCAACAATTTAATAAACTAGAATGACTCATCATTCTATGCATATGCATGTTCACAATAATATCTGTAAGTTCATTACTTCTTTTTCTGAAGAAGAAAATTTCTTGTAGTCAATGCTCATGTGACTACTTGACTTGCAACTTTCCTGTTGCAATGTCTAAAACCTCCCTGAAGTGTCCTCAACTTCATGAGTTAACAACATTTCAGTTGTTACTAACAATTATTTCCATGCAATAATATATATGCACGTACTTACAAAACATATTCAACCATTGAATTTAGTATACAATTCTATCACTTACAATGCATGAGTGAAATTCTCAATGCATACTTATTCAGTGCACCTTGCATTGAATTACATAATGCTCTTTATCTCAATCATGTATCTCACCATACATTAGTTGGAATTCAGGCCAATGTGTTGACACATTCTCCACACACTTCCCATTGTCTTCCCAATTAATTGGATGCCTTCCTTTTTGACCCGAACACTACACCAAGAATATAATTCTGTGGTGTTCATTAGTGTGAGCAAAAAGGTTGCAGTCTAAGTTTTATTTAAAGGTAGGAAGCTTTTAGTACCTGTGTGGATCATAACCTTTCCATATCCATACCTTGCCATATCCAACCATGTCCTAGTCTCATACATGACTAGCTTATTGGCATTCATTTCTATAACAAGTTCTTATCTTTTAATTCTTTGGTTATTATCCCATAACCAAATTAACATGACATTCTACTATGTCAGTGTGTGCATTCAGAAGCTAAAAAAAATTGAATTAATATAGGCATCCATCCTTTACCACATCCAGTGGTATGCATTCAATAATATAATCATGTGATTTTATAAAATAACTCTGGCTGAGGAAATTCTTACCTAAATTTCCTTTCAACAATTATGAAAAAAGAGTAATAAAAACTCATACTTGCATGACTTCCACTAATAAATTTTATACTACATGAATGTCTGATGGCAATAGAAGCTTTCATGCTTCTTTTATCAAACTTATAACCAATACTACAACTCTCTGTTTCTTCCCTCCTTATGCAACAACATCACCAACAACACTTGCAAACATCCAAACATTCTTTCCTCTGGCTGACCCAACAAGCCGTAACATACTTGCTTCCACAGAAATTGAAACAACTTCTTTCTCCCTACAAAAAATTTGTTGTTGATCCCAGAAGTCCACAATTCTTCCCGGATTCCTAGATATTCTTGTTATCCCACTGTAGTCACTGTACATGACTATTTCTTCCCTGAGCACTTTCGATGAAGTGTCCCCACCTCAACGGGGTCTGTTGAACTACTGGTCAAAGGATATTTCCAAATGCTAAGTCATATTGACTCTTCGGGCCTTTGCTAGACCCCTATTAGTCTTGCACATATCCCCTTTCTTATGTGTGCAGGTCCTGACAGACCCATGGGCTATTCCTTCATGCTTCCAAAACTCCAAGTTTCAAGCGCTAGCCCCTTTCAACTAGCCCTTTCCTTCATATGAACCTGGGCTATGACCTCATGGAAAACTATGATTGCGAGCGTGGGCAAGAGTGGTTTTAGGCCAACTCAATTTTCTCCCCACAATTCATCTCCAGATGCCACACATCACTTTGTTAAAACCGTGGTATAAATTGCGGCCTGCTCTCAGATTTTTAACATCTGAGCAAGTTCTGGCCCCACAATCCAGCTCGTCTGTCGATCTTCAATCCCTTGATGATGATCTGTGATCAACAACTTCTATCTATCTCCCCTTTTCTACCTTCTTTCCTCCTTCCACACACGATCCTATATCTACACGATCTATCAAAACGTAGCTCCCTTCCAAATCAATGGCTATGGTTGATTTCAGCTCTTCAGCCCTCGGGAGTTTCAACTCTCAACTATATATTTTTTAGCGTATGACAATCTTTCGGAGTGGAAGATCTAATGACACCCATCCTCAACAATCAGACGGTTCAGATGAACTTCGTCTCTCCAGCCTTCAGGAGTTCTCACGTCTCCACACACACAAATATCTGGAGCGAATTTCCCCGGAGTGATAGATCTTCTGCCATGCGTCCTCTCCAAATCAATGACTCTGATTCTCTTCGGGACTTCAACTCTTTCTGAAAAAGACCAGATCAACAGTCCTTTGACCTCCTCCTCAATCAATGATCAATATCTCCTTTGGGACTTCGACGCTTTCACCCTCTACTTTCCTCTAGAGTGATCTGTACCCATAGTTCCAGATCTAGAACCACATGTCCACTTTCAGATCAACGGCTGTCCAATGGAGTGAGTCTTCATCCTCCATTTGTTTCCTTGCAGATCAACGATCAATGTTCCTTCCTTCAGATCAATGACCCTTAGATGTTTCAGGCTTTGGTGCTTCAGGACATCATGAAACACAAATTCACAAAAACCCCAGAGAACGATTATGTGAAGTTCGCGATCTGGTGACATCTGTCCAACCCAGATCAATGGTTACCAGTTGCTTCGACTATTCAGGCTTCGACGATTTCAAATCTCACACTAAACTCTCGAAGTGATTCCTTTGTTTTACTGGACACTGATCTAATGTTCCAAACTCCTCCCCACAACCGATCTGATGGTTGTTGTTTCTCCTCCTCCTAAGCTTTTGACTTCTTACTCCTTGGAATATTTTTTCAGTGTTCAAAGGCTTCATCCTTTGACCTTTCTCCTATGAGTCTGCCTCTTGGATCTTGTCTTCGCTCTCGTAAGCATTATCTCTTCTAATCCTTAGGACATAGAATGAGTTCATCTCCCATGCACTCCTTGTGTTATCTCTTCTGAGATTTTCGAATTACTCAGTCTCCTAAGGGTCTCAACCCTTATGTTTCCTTTCAAAGGAAAACTTTGTGCTGTCCTGGAAACCTTCAGCTCAAAGCACACCTTGTTGAGTGTTTTCTACAGAGTGTTCAATAGCTATGTGCGTGTCTTCCTTTCATACTCTTCTCCCTGAACTCGACAAAGAGTTCTCTCTGTGCAAACTTGCACTCGCTCGATGCCCACCTGGCAGAGCCCTACAGAGTTTTGAGTGACTCTATCTCTCTCTAAGCTCAACATAGAGTTCTTCCTGTGCACTCCTTTCACTTCTGCTGATGAAGGTTCAACGGTATCTCTCCTGAGCTTCTCTGAGGTTAACTTACCTTTATCAAGGCACTGCTTGCGGAAAATGTGCAGTCCTTATACTCAAAAAGTCAAAGAAGAGAAACAATTGAAACTTTTTAAATACTTCACCATTTTACGCATTCAAACCATGAACAACATATAAAAACATAGTAATGAACACAAATACATAAACACACTATATGCAGGAAAAACTTATTTTCTATTATCTTTGTGAGTGTCTCCTAAACGCTCTGTGAAAATTCGATTTGTTTCTGACACTCGCTGAACTCTGCAAACAAAACGTGCAGTCAACTGGAATTTGTCAGGCCATCATTCCTTAAAAAATCCCACAACATTCATAAATCGAATATGTTTTAAGAAACATTCAGATTTCATGAATTTTTCAAGCTCTGCTCGACTCTATAACAATTTCAGGCCTCATCCCTTTTCTCTTAGCCCCAAGCCTGCGACCACGGGCTGTGACCAAGCGCTATATCGATAGGTGCTTAATAAGGACTTTGGGTTCTGAATTCTTCATAATACATCACAACAGACTCTCAGAGTTCCAAATTAACGAATTCACAAAGTAGGGTGGATCAATATTCCACGTCTACCCAACATCCAATGATCGAGATCCACTTCACGATTCCTTGCTTTGGAAGTGTTCACCTCTCTTCACTTCCAATCTTTTGATTTTTTGAATTCCGAAGGGTTCTCACGACTAACCTATGCGCGATTTCTCAAGATCTAATGGTCAAGCTCTCCCCTCATATATATGGTGTAGATCTCTTTCGGGACCTCGGAGCTTTGGACTTCAGAAGTTTGTGCCTTAGTGCACCCCGCTTCTCCCGATTGCCAAACTCCTAAAGGCTTCCATGATAACCCTCCTGCACCTTCTCCAGATATGACGGTCGTAAAGAATTTCCTTTCCTTCTGAACAGATCCTACGACTTCAACACCTCGATTGTTGTGATATCTCTCTTTCCAGCCAAATACCATGCTTATTGTGGTTTTATGATATCGCTATACCTCCTGAGCCTCGTAACACAACCAAGTAACCCCTTGTCACTCATGAATATTCTAAGGTGAAAAATTAGTTCCTCCAAACACAATTTCCACTCGAAACCTTGGGTCCAAAGGCCACTTATCCAGCCCATATAGACTCAATGTTGAAACCTTGCCTCCGATACCAATTTGTAACATCCCCGGCCACCAATAGGCCAGACAATGCTACCACGCGGAAATACATACATACATACATATATATATATCTAACATGCATTTTAATCGAAATAAAACACATAACACAAAGTTACTGCTACCTTACAGATTCAAATGTAATAGACAGTAATTCATATACACAACGAAATACATGATAACTGTTAGGGTCCTAACCCACACATAGGTAGAACAATATAT
>SNQJ01S0023308.1:83349-141522 GCA_010110895.2 Picea sitchensis | reverse complement strand
TGGGGACATAAACATAAACAAATTAAAACATACAAGATCTATTGCTATGAAACTATGTTTGGGTTGCCAATTAAATACACATTTATTTCTGGTTAAGCATTTGGTCATTTCCTCTTTGTAGTATTCTTCAGACTGGACATTAAAAAAAAGGTCTGGAAATTTTTTCACCATTATTTCATCCCTATTCCATTGGATTCATCTCTTCGCCCTTATCACATTCATCCATATCATTCTTTTGGCAAATGTTTTTTACCCTACTCACCCCTTTTCAGTTCCCCCATCGTCATGGCCCATACTCATAGCCAAGAATTGGAAGCTCACTTCAACACCTTGCAGTCTGGTCTCATTGAGACCCAACAAGAAGTGAAACAACTCAGTGCCAATATTGCTGCCATCAATACAACCATGCAGTCCTCAATGGGCGAAATCAAACAAGACCTCACCACCCAGATTGAATAAGTCTTTTTTGCACTCTGCACCAAACTGCATATCCCTACAGATAACCCTTCCTCTTCCTCACCCCCAGATATTGAAGATGACCATTCCTCTCATTCCCATACCTTGCAGAACCATCACTTTCAACATGACCTACGATTTCCACGGGTGGATGTGACCAAATTTGATGGCTCGGACTCCACTGGTTGGGTAACCCAAATGGAACATTACTTCTCTTTATACAACCTTATATATGACTTGGCCAAACTTTGGTATGGTGTTCTCCATCTAGATCAGGAACGTTGGCAATGGTGGCAATGGAGAAAAAATTCTCATCAAGGGTATATTGCTTGGATACAATTTGTGGCATAGATTTATGAACATTTAGACACTGACACCAACCATTTGGGTTGTTTGACAAAGATGAAACAATTAGGAACAGTGGAAGACTTTATGGCTGACTTTGAGCACTTGGATTTTAGAACAGAGGGCATGTTTGATGCCTTTTTTCGAGAGTGTTTTATCAACGGCCTCAAGGATGAAATTCGGGCCCATGTCCTCATGGATTGGCCTGAGAGTTGGGTGGAGGCTACCAAAAGAGATAAAGAAGCACAACAGGTTGTATCTTCTCAAAACCACAAACCCTCCTTCATCCCTCACCCTAAACCAGTAAATCCCACTACTCCCTCTGCTCCACTAAAGATCCAAAAATTGACCCGGGCTAAAATGGATGAACACCAACTCAAAGGCCTTTGTTATAACTGTGATGAAAAATATTTCTCAGGCCACAAGTGTAAAGAAAAAAATCTTTTGATGGTCATCTCCGAGGAGATTTTGGAAGAAGATGAAGAAACTCCCTCTATGTCTAAATCACCTGAATCCAATGACATAACCCCTCCCTCAGACCCTCCTGAAGTAGAACCAGTCATTTCCCTCAATGCTCTCACTGACTTCTCTGCTCCCCAAACCCTCAAGCTAATCGGTTACATCAAGCATCATAAGGTCATCATTCTGGTTGATAGTGAAAACACCCATAATTTTATTCATCGCCACATTGCCCAAGAAACTCATTGCTACATCCATGCCATCAATAATTTCCAAATCATGATTGCCAATGGTGGTTCCATAAAATGTGGAGGGCATTGTGAAAATGTGTGTCTCCAAATTGGTGACTACCACCTGAAATCCCATATGTTCGCTATCGACATGGGAGGTTCTGACATTGTGTTGGGTGCAGACTGGCTAAGGACTTTGGGTCCCATTCTCATGGATTTTAAATACTTAACCATGCAATTCGACCAAGAGGGCCACCAATATAAGTTCCAAGGTATCACCACAGGTTCACCTGAAATCATTAGTTCCCATCGCATGGAAAAGATGCTGAAAAAGGGTTATTCTAGTGTTATCACCCAACTCCATGCCATACAAGCAACAGAGACACCTTCCGTACCACAAGACCTCCAAGCCATCCTTTCTAAACATCAATTGGTCTTTTCCACTCCTCAAGGCCTCCCTCCTTCCTGTGGTGTTCATGATGATTCCATTCCCCTTATACCAGGAAGCCTTCCTCCCAATATCTGTCCGTATCATCACCCCTTTTCCCAAAAAAATGAAATTGAGAAAATGGTCCAAGAACTTCTTAATGCAGGCGTTATCCGCCCTAGTACGAGTCCCTATTCATCTCCTGTGGTCATGGTCTTGAAGAAAGAAGGTTCTTGGCGAATGTGTCTTGACTTCCGTGCCCTCAACAAACTTACCATCAAAGACAAATTCCCCATTCCTGTCATTGATTACCTCCTAGATGAATTGAGTGGCACCCAATTCTTCACTAAACTGGATCTTCATTCAGGCTACCACCAGATACGTATGAAAGAGGCAAATATTCCCAAGACTGCCTTTAGAACTCATGAGAGCCACTATGAGTTTTTGGTCATGCCCTTTGGCTTGTGTAATGCCCCCTCCACCTTCCAAAGCCTCATGTATCATGTCTTTCATCCTTTTCTCTGCCATTTTGTCTTATTTTTCTTTGATGATATCCTCATCTATAGGAAAACCTGGACAAACCATCTTGCTCATGTGGATCAAGTTTTCCATCTACTCTCTCAGAACAAACTTTTCCTGAAACAGTCTAAATGTGCTTTTGGCGCCTAGGAAGTAGAATACTTGGGTCATCTGGTTGGGAAAGATGGGGTTAGGGTGGATCCTAAAAAGATTGAAGCTATGCAATACTAGTCTCACCCAAAGACTCTTAAGAGCTTGCATGGATTTCTAGGCTTAACAGGGTATTATCGCATGTTTGTTAAGAATTATGGGAAGATTGCAACACCTCTCACTGCTCTCCTAAAAAAGAACTCTTTCACTTGGACTCCAGTCCCTGCTCAAGCTTTTAAAACCTTGAACATGGCCATGTGCACCACTCCAATCCTCGCCCTTCCCTATTTCACAAAGAACTTTGTGTTGGAATGTGATGCCTCAGGGAAAGGAATTGGTGTTGTCCTTATGCAAGAGGGTCGATCTTTGGCCTTTACCAGCAAGCAACTATCTAAAAGAAATATGGGAAAATCCATCTATGAAGAGGAAATGTTGGCTATTCTTCATGCCGTGGATCTGTGGCATCCTTATCTATTGGAGAAATGGTTCCAAATTAAGACAGACCATCAAAGCCTCTAGTATTTTCTGTAACAACGTATTTCCTCCCTAGAACAAAAAGATGGGTGACTAAACTCTTTGGATATGATTATGAGATCATTTATAAAAAAGGAAAAGACAATGTGGTTGCAGATGCACTTTCCTGAAAATATGAAGATGAAGGATCCATTTTTTCTCTTTCATTCATTGTACCAGATTGGCTCCAAGCCGTTCGCCAGGAATGGCTACAAGAACCCAAAAGTTCGTAGTTGATCCAACAATTGCAATCCAATGCTCCAACTTCCCCAGGGTACTCTTGGCTCCATGAGGAACTTCGACACAAAGGCCGTTTGTATTTAAGTAAACAATCAAAGCTTAAATCCACGATACTTTCTGAGATTCATGCTACACCCACAGTAGGGCACTCCGGGTTCACCAAAACCTAAGACAGGGTCAAACGTTCCTTTTTCTGGGATGGTATGAAACATGACATTCGTAATTTTGTAGCTGAATGTGATGTGTGTCAACACAACAAAGGAGAAACAATCAAATCGTTGGTCACACTACAACCACTACCGATTCCACCTGCTATTTGGAAGGATATCTCTATGGATTTTATTACCGGCTTACCCAAATCAGGAAATAAATATGTCATCATGGTGGTTGTTGATCGCCTTTCCAAGTACGCTCATTTCTGTGCCCTTCAAAACCCGTTTACAACATCCACGGTGGCTCAAATCTTCATGGATGAGGTCTTCAAGCTTCATGGCATGCCACACTCTATTGTTTCTGATTGTGACCCAACTTTTACAAGCAATTTTTGGCAAGAATTGTTCAAGATACAAGGCACATAATTGCATCTCAGCACAACTTATCATCCCCATACTGATGGCCAAACGGAAGTTGTCAACAAGTGTTTGGAAACATATTTGAGGTGTTTTGCCTCAGAAAAACAAAATCAGTGGGCTCAATGGTTACCCCTACCTGAATGGTGGTACAACACTTCATACCATATAGCTACATGCATGACTCCTTTTGAAGCGGTATATGGAAAGAAGCCACCTTCAATTCTCTCATACTTACCGGGTGCCTCGAAGGTCCAGGCGGTTGACCTAACACTTACAGCTCGAGAGGCCATTCTCTGTACCCTCAAAGAGAATTTGGTCATGGCACATAATTGCATGAAGCAACAAACAGATCAAGGTCACTCTGAATGTCAATTTGCAGAAGGGGATCAGGTGTTTCTTCGACTGCAACCTTACAAGCAAAATTTCCTCAAGGCTGAGCATTGTCAGAAGATAGCGCCCAAATTTTATGGTCCTTATACCATGCTCAAGCATGTGGGACAAGTCGCCTATCAGTTATCTTTTCCTAGCCATTCGAAGCTACATCCTGTTTTTCATGTTTCATGCTTAAAGAAGGTGATTGGAGTTATGTGCCAAATTTAAACCAACATTCTAGAGTTAGCTGAAGAAGGATCCATTTGGCTACAACCAGAAGCAGTTTTGGACCAGTGTGAGCATCGCCTACGTCAGAGAACCATCAAGGAAGTGCTAGTCGAGTGGAAAGATACAACTCCAACAGATGCCACTTGGGAACCAACTACCATCCTGCAGCAATTTCCTCATCTCAAGCCTTGAGGACAAGGTTGTTTTTAAGGGAGTGAACATGTTAGGGTCCTAACCCGCACATAGGTAGAATAATATATTTGGATGAAATAAAATTCAATATTAATAAGGCCTTTCAATAAAATAGAATAAGGCGGATGTAAGAAGACCTAATAAAAGCTTCTGCTTCTAGAAGGATCTTCCTCTAGATGCTTATTTTTAGTATAAATAGGAGTCGAGTGTATGAGAACCCTAGATTGGATATTATTGTAATAGAGCTCTGCTCAACTGGAGGTTTCCCCCTTGAAGAGGCCCATGAACATTGCTTTCAGATTCAAAGTGTTATTTCTGTTGTTATTCTTATATCATTTCAATGTTATTGTGGTGAATGTTCTGGTTATATTGTTGTTATTCTGCCATTACTAGCATTTTATTTTTGTTCTGCATACATTTTATATCTAGTATATTACAATAACATTTTAGCATCACAGACATGCATAACATAAAAATTAAGCACATTAATAATACTTATGTTTTCAATTGGAGTAACACCACCAAATACGTGCAGACCTTCCATGAACCTCCCATCCATAGACCACGCTGCTCATCACGCTCAGCAGTGGGTCACCCTTGAACTGGGACTAATCTCCACCCATGGTAATGGAATCCTATACTAGGTCGAGGTTACAGGAAAACTACACAGTGCAACCAGAAGGATTCTCTTGAGGAGACTTATTACGCCTACTACTCATGGTCTCTCATTTACCACATGCCTGTTCCACCCAGGAGTATACACATTCACTGTCACCCAGTCCCTCTACTGCTTCACCTCCCTCTCAGGGTATCGACAACAAGCCAGATCAAGAATTCTTAGAGCTCCGTAGATGATGCTAGACTCTCTCTAGGAGAAAACCACTTACCAACAAACTCTCTCACCTGGAGAGAGCTGCTCACAGGTCTGACAACTTGCCTCTTCCACCACGGGCTTGAGAACCTGCTTCTTCAACCACTTTTGACTCAATTCCTAAACAATGAGGGAAACAACAAGTCTCCGTAAGGAACATACGACGACAACAAGGGACACTCAGTCCAAGAGTTGTGTGGCCATAACAACCAATTGGAAAACGGTTATGGACACCCAAAACAGTAATAGTCAGATGCTAAGACTCAATACGCTCAGACAACTACCCAGGTGTGTTAGGTTCCATAGAAGACACAGGATGACACACAGATTATGGGTTTCAGAGATGTGTGAGGGTATGCCAAGGTCGATTATGGAGGTTTCTGGTTCAGATAGAGGATGGGAAAATGGTAGCACGAACAACCTTCCCGTGAGGGTTTCCTTCACTGTCTGCGGGTATGAAGTTGCAGACACAGAGGAAAATGGTTCAGATGACCCAGATCCCAGCTAACTTGGACAGAGGATGAAAAAGTGCAGTAGCAAACCCGCAACATGGCTGACTTTTGCAACTTTAACTGTAGGCGCCCAGGTTGACACTTGTCTTCCTAGAGATGCATGTGTTTCCTTTTGCACATGTTGTCTCTGTCAGGACTTAGGATACATTTTTTTTTATTTTACAGAGCTTTGGAATAATAATAAATTATTATTCTCAAGGACTGAAGCCCCTAATCTTAGCCCCTCTTTCCAACCTTTTAGCTCCCTTTCCCTTACCCACCTTGTGGAAGCTTAGTCCCCCATCACTCTTTCTTTGTGGTCAGTCTGCACGCAATGATGTTTATATTTTTATTAATGATCTGCATATTTACATATACAAATTCAGGCTCATTAGCCTTGGCATATGGCTCACTAGCCTAATAAACACATAAGTCTCTTAGCTTATAACCACTCGGCTCACCAGCCTATAAACAAAATTACAATTTAGCAGGGGCTCAGCCTTGGGGTATTACAGAGGGTTTGTGACAACGTAAAGTAATTGTAGGAAGAAAGTGAGTATCGCTAAGATTTATTTCTTCCCTACAATTACAGAAAAGTATGTGTGAGGGATGCAAGT
Source organism: Picea sitchensis (assembly GCA_010110895.2). Taxonomy (NCBI): domain Eukaryota; kingdom Viridiplantae; phylum Streptophyta; class Pinopsida; order Pinales; family Pinaceae; genus Picea; species Picea sitchensis. Next base: position 134,840 of record SNQJ01S0023308.1, on the reverse strand, counting down.
TTTACTACATATTAGCACTTGATGAAAAAGGTCGCGCGAAAAGATTGGAAGAATTTCCAATAGTATCAGAGTTTGCCAATGTTTTTCATGAAGAACTACCAGGTTTACTGCCAAACAAAGAATTTTAATTTACTATAGATCTAAAACCTGGTACTAAACCAATTGCTAGAACTCCATATCGGATGTCGACAGATGAATTGAAAGAGTTAAATATGAAATTGAAGGAGTTGTTGGATTTGAGACTTATACGTCTAAGCGTATCACCATGGGGTGCGCTAGTAATTTTTGTAAGAAATAAGGAAAGATCATGGAGGCTTTACATTCACTATCATCAATTAAACAAGTCCATGATCAAGAATCAGTGTATGTTACCAAGAATTGATTACTTATTTGATCAAATGAAGGGAGTGACAATGTTTTCAAAGATTGATTTGAGATCGGGGTATCACCAGTTACGAATCAAAGAGGAAGACATTCTTAAAACAACGTTTAAGACAAGATTCAAACATTATGAATTTATTGTATTACTGTTTGGATTGGTAAATTCTCCTGGTGTTTTCATGAGTTTAATGAATGTAGTATTCCACGAATACTTGGAAAAGTTTGTACATGTATTTATTGAAAATATATTGATTTACTCTCGGAAAAAATAAGAGCATGAAGAACATCTGAGGTTAGTCTTACAATGTTTAAGAGAAAACATGTTGTACAGAAGGGTGTTAAAATGTTCATTTTATCCGACGAAGATTCACTATTTGGGACACATCACTTTTGGAGAAGGAATCATTGTGGATCCAATGAAGACAAAGGCTATTATGGATTGACCAGGACCAACTAATATGAAAGACATACGTAATTATCATATGCGTTAAGTCGGAGACCACACATTTTCTTAGTAATACCCCTAAAGACGAATCTTTGAGAAAAGATACTAGCCTTACAGGTTGATGGTGAATGGTACAAAGAAGTAAAATATAATATTGGACAAGATACCATGTTGATACCTAGATATGAGGGATATTATTTAGATAGTGATGGGATACTAAGGTATAATGAAAATTTTTATGTACCACCAAATGACGAATTGAGAAAGTTAATTTTAAACTAAGCTCATCAAACAATGTATATGGCTCATCCTGGAGTTATGAAGATGAAGTCATAAATTAAACATTTATTCTTTTGGAAATGAATAAAAACCGATATAGTTAACTATGTGGCGATATGTCTAGAATGTCAACAAGTGAAGGATGAACATAGACATCTAGCGGGATTATTACATCCACATGCGATTATTGAATCCAAATGGGAAGTTATATCGATGGATTTTGTTGTTGGATTTTCACTGGTGGAAATGAGACATGATTCTATTTTTGTATTCCTTGACACTTTAACGAAAAGTGCACATTTTATTCTAGTTTGTATGACATATCAAGCATCATACATAGATTAAAAAAAAATTAACGAAATTGTAAGATTGCATGGTGTACCAAGGAAGATAATATATGATAGAGGATCAGTATTCACTTGACATTTTTGGACTAGTTTCCATGAGGGTTTGGGAACTCAATAGAATTTTAGTACAACATATCACCCAGAAATAGATGGAAAAACTAAAAGAACGAATCAAATTCTAGAGGATATGCTTCGAATGTATGTGATGGATCAACATAAACGATGGGAAGAATTTTTACCATTGGTAAAATTTGTGTACAACAATTGTTATCAGATTAATATAAAGATGACCTTTTGAGTTTCTATATGGAAGACCATGTAGGACACCTTTTAGTTGAGATCGACTAGAAGATAGGGTTGTGGTGGGACCAAAAGTGATACAAGAAATGGAAGATCAGATGTAATCCATAAGGAAAAGTATTAAACAAGTGCAAGACTGAAAAAAGAGTTATGCATATATACATCGTATAGACCACAGTTGTAAGGTTGGTGATAAAGTAATTTTGCGGGTGAAGTCGCATAAGAGTTTGATCAAGTTTGGAAAAGGTGCTAAACTCTCTCCAAGGTTTATGGGACCTTTCAAAGTTGTAGAAAATAAGTGACACATGGCTTACTAACTAGCCTTACCTGATAGTTTGAGGCGTATGCATGATGTGTTTCTTGTTTCAGTTTTATGTCATTATATTTCAAATCTGTCGCATGTTATTGACTTGAGTTCTTTGCAGGTATCAGACAAGGGTGCTCTCATAGCAGATACAATCTACATATTGGACCATCGCACTCGACAACTACGGTGTCATATAGTCGATTAGGTCAAGGTCCAGTGGGACAGTTATAGTCCAGATTCTTCTACTTGGGAGGGCGCATGTTAGATGCATCATCAGTTTCCTTATTTATTTTGATAGTTTGATATACAGATTAGTATTAGCTTTATTTATTGCTTTCACTGTTAGATTGTACAAATTTCAGGATGAAGTTTAAAAAAAAGAGGGGGTGTATGTAACATCCATTTCCACTTACCACATTCATACATTGACTTATTCTTTGAGGACACTTGCGAGTAAGTGATCTGGTTTAAAACATGGTATATTATGATTATCAGTTCGATTTATATGTTTATGTTATGATTGAGTATTGAAATTGATATGTTATTTATATTGATGTATAACATTGACATGTATTATGGTGAGGTTTCCTGAGTATGCAAGAATCGTGGCATGATGAAGATGCTTATGGCATCGACAAACTTCCTTGGACTACAGATTGATTGAGGGAGTAGACTATTGACTTTGGTTATGAGTACTTGATTTATTATCCATGTGTTATATGATGATTTCAGTTATGGATTTCATGTATATGAGTTATTGATATTATCTTTGTCAGTGGATACATGCATGGTGATGCTTGCTAATCCAACTCACATGTGGAGTAGAGGGGTCATGCACATATATCAGATGGATGGGGGAGATATGTAGAAACATCTCTTTCATAGCCTACTAGCAATCACGCCGTGACCTGAAACTGGAGGTTAACAACTACCTTGTTCTTGAGAGGTTCACGATGTCGTGAGAGCAGACTGAGACAGTCGCTCATGAGGATTTATGAGGGGCACCCAATAAAGAATATTCCTTATTCCTCAATAAGCCCTTACTCTCACACAAGTTTGGCAAGTGGAGTATTGACTCCAAGTGTGAGACAACTTCCAAAGTAGTGAATGAGGAGTGGCACCCTTGGAGCACCAAGGTGTGTATTGAAGGGCACGTCGCATGAATAAATTATGAGTCAATAAAAATCTAGAAGACCTTAGAAAATAAAATAAATACTTAGACTTTGTTAAAGAAAATAATATGAATTATTGATTAGTTATAAACCAAAAAGCATAACCAAAAGTTTAAGTCTAGATGTTTTGACTAAACATTTTTATAAAATGGGTTAAGGGCGTTACACTAAATAAACTTTAGTAAAAGGAGAATAGAAATAAAAATCTAGACATGTGAACAATGTGTGAATAAAATAAATAAAAATGAATTTTTAATTAAAAGAAAATATGTTCATGAGAGAATGAGTTGTCAACATAGAGATGTATTTTAAGATAATTAACCTCTAAATCCTAACTAAGAGAATAGTCCTAATTAAACTCCAAGTGTAAATTAGTTATGGGACACAGTAAAAGAGAAATTGGAGAACTAAGGGACAACTAGGAGAAAATATAGGAACTAATTGAGGAGTGTGGGGAAAAATGCTTAATTCTTTAAATTAAAAAGGATTTAACATGTGAAACTTGGGGAAAGTGTGACACATGTTGGGGTTGAATAATATTTAATTTAATTATTAGAAATTAACTAATATTGCATGAGAAACAAATGTCAAACCAAAAAAATTTACAAAAAAAAAAGGAAAGGAAGAATGAGAAGTACCCTATTGCTGGATAAATGAAATGTTGTTAAAGTTATATTGACTAAGCTTACTTGTGTGAGTTGGGTTGCAAACTTGTGCAAGAGGTGGAAGTCTTTTCTTGCGAGGGCACGCTGTAGTTTTCGAATGTGAAACTCTGTCTCAGACCAATTTGCGGTTCGGGAGGCTAAGGGGGAAGAAGAGTACTTCTAACATTGGTTGGGTGGTACTGGGGAAGTCTTTGGATTAGCAAGTAGAAGCAAGAAGAACGTAGCGCAAGCCTTCAAATTGAAGAACATTCTCAATTACTAGTTAAATATAAATTTAATATTGGTTATTTAAATATAAATTTCTGTACTAAATTATGATGAGTGTTATTATAACTATTTCCATGGACTAAGTGTGTGAATAATGATTTCATTAGTCGTTGTTTAATCACTCTAAATTTTATAATGATGGTGATTGTTGACGAAATTCTATAAAATTAGAATTCTATGTTTCTTAAAAACTTAAAGTTAGAACCACTATAGCAATTTCCAAAACAAAATATGATGTTTACAAGTTTGTTTATTCCTGTAACAACTCTACACGTAACCCAGAGAGATTAAAATATCTGAAACAGACCAAAAAAAAGGGACTTGCCCGTTAGAGACCCATTCCTACATGATACAATCTCTTGTTTGATGCAGAGTGTCTTGTTTGATGCACAGAATATACTAACTGGAACCTTCACCGATTACATTATTAAATCAGAATAATCCAGTAGAGGTTTTATATCTTAGCGTTCGCCAGAATAACAATCAGCAAGTTCCTGCGTGTAACCATGGCTCGAAACTACTCTGCAAGTTTAACCTACCAATCCACCGTGGCGGTTAAATTAACATCTGCGCTATATATACTACTCTGCAAGATAACCTACAGATCTACTCTCACATTGGAGTTAGTATTTGCATTTTCGTTGTATGTTGGTTGTCTTTTTGTTGAATGCAAAATCAACCTTTTCCTTCCGTGTATGGTGTAGTCTGTGTTTCCAATAAAATTTTGAGTGTAATGTTATCCCAGTGGACTTCGACTGTGGAATCGACCCTTGTTTTTTTTGAGAAAATCGGATGAGAGGGTGCACGAAAATAAAAGGACTGCTTGCAATTTTATCCAGAATTAATCTCCCTGAGACTATGGGCCATTGTAATAAAAAAATGAAGATTAGCGCGGATTTGTTTTGGAACTTGTCTAGAAAACCTTGACTAGTGATCATCTCCCTTAAGTATAAAAAATATTTATATATATATATATTAATCATTGGAGAGATGTTAGTAAAAATCCATCGATATAGGGTTGATGTTTTGGGTACAATGTATCTTCACTATCAAAATGGTCGTATAGTTTCTGTTTATTTGATTAAGCTAGAGCTATCATTATTCTTCCTAGGCAGTGATGGAACTATTGGACCAACAGGAAGATTTTGGTACGACCCGGTCTAACGAGAAGCCCCCATGCTTGACAATAGAGGTCGGACTGTAAAAATCCGACTGAAACAAGAAACATTAGGGTTGCTTGAACTAGCTTCTAGTAGCGAAGGGAGAATTCATTATTAAACCTTAGAACTACAATAGATTGATACCAATATCTCTTTCATAATTATACAGACGTACATGGAACATCCACGCTCTCAGGCCGATACAAACGCCTCGCTTATCCATTATTGGAAATAATGAATCTAGGGATATGCAACCTTTCTTTCCAACCTAATTCTGCGCATGAGACTCGGGTCTATGAGGATTATTAATAAGGCGATTAAATTTGAATAATTTCCGGAGTTTGTAGATTTCTTTCTACATTAATGTTGCATGTATAATTTCACCTCTTTGGGTGGCTGTCAACCCTACAAACGTCAAGCATACAGAAGTGAGGACTTGAGTAAGCATTAATGGTGAACTCTTAACTTGATGACATAAGTCCTTAATCCTTTATTTACAATACTCTAGTGCTCGTACAACAGATGTTCATACTTAGTAGAATAAGGAACATCGCTTTAAAAGAAGTAAAATAAACTATTCTATTAGTTCGTTATTAAAACCGCCATGATTCATCATCCTTAAATTGTGTCAATTCAATCCATAGGGCCATCTTCAAAGAAAGCTTTTCAAGTTTAAAAAAAAAAAAATAGCATAGAAATTTTCCTTTGGATAGCATTCTAATCATCCATGTGTTCATTTCAACTAATTTGTTTCTGATCTGAGATAGTTGATCTTTAAAATAATATTTTTAGGAGGCATTGTCATATAGAAGATTGAATTGTTTGATTTTCCATGGATTTTATTGTAAGAATTTTTATACTTTTGAGTATATAGATAATTTCGTGAAGTTATAAATAGAATATTCAAGAATTTCTATAAGTGACTTTGGGACTGCGCAAGCAATGCATTAAGTTTATTAATAATTATAATGTTGATTTACTTGAGTTACTCACGGCTTATGTACTTAAATTGATTAACTATAATAATAATTTCTAAAGTGATATTCAGAAATTGAATAAGAAATGATCTTATAAGTGACTTTGGGACTGCGCCAGCAATGCATTAAGTTGATTAATAATTATAATATTGATTTACTTGAGTTACTCACGGCTTATGTACTTAAATTGATTAACTATAATAATAATTTCTAAAGTGATAGTCGGAAATTGAATAAGAAATGATCGTATTATTAGTTGAAAGAAACATTCATAACCATCCTATGAATATAAAAAAAATAAACTTTGTTGTTGTATTATTACATTTGTTGATTTTCTATCAAGAGTGATACACTTTACATCTGAAAATNCAGCAGCTACTTTAGGAAAAATTGATTCCTCCATTGCCTGCTGAATAAAAAACAATGCTTTGGAATCCTTCTTCTTATTTTCCTTCAACAAATCCTTCTCAGCTTGTGAAAGAGCCTGATAGGCTTGCTGGTCTGTTGGTTCAAGAAACCCATTTTCAACCAAATCCCAAACATCCTGGGAACAAAACAGGGTTTTCATTCTTATACTCCAATAGTCATAATTTTTTCCATTAAAAATTGGAATCTGGGGTTGTAAAATTCTTCCAGTTGCACCTTCCATGATTTTTTAAATAAAATTTGCCTCCTTTTACTGTTCTTCCTCTATTTCCTTTCCAATCTCTGTCAATCCTTTTGTATGATTAAAACCCCTAAATTTAACCTCGGGATGCAGGCTCCAGCAAACCCTTGCAACCTCCTAATATGTATGTGGCTGGGCGGACTCCTCGTCAAGCTTCTTGCTACTACAGCGAAGCACTGAAGGAAATGACCAAAAAATGGGGACGAGATTCGAACTTAGGTCGGTGGAGTTTATGAACAACCACGAGCATAATCCAAGCAACGCCTTCTTCCAATTGAGGATTTGTACCCTCTATGCTCTCAGTTCCTTTACAGGCGATTAGGGTTTGCAGCGACAACTCTCTTCAACCAATTGGTTCTTAAATCCTCAGCTTCTTCTTTGATTTTGTTGCCTCTTTTGCATGTATGCACACAGATCATCCTCCAGGCGCAGGTTGAAGGATAGTTTCTCCTGGCAGCGGAACTGTACGTCTCCTCACTCGGCTCTGATACCACTTTGCTGGATCAGACGCATTTAAATACAAATTGCCCACAGATAAAAAAAGAAAGAACCCCAAACAACTTATATTTCAGCAATTAAAACAGAACATAATACATGCATTTAAGAAAACAGAGCATCCACAACGCTCCTGATAAAACAGAGTATGCAACATACATTGGTTCCAGGAAAAACAGAGCACTCAGCATCTACATGCATTTACAAAAACAGAGTATTTTTTTTGAGACAGGAGAAGCTTCACGAATACACTAACTGGCAGAAGAATCGAGATACATAGAAGACTGTAGAAGAAGGAGGGAAGAATTAAATGCGTCGGCTGTGTGAGTTGTTGAGAAATTTATGGCAGGGGAGATTAATAAGTCTGGAGATCCACGTCACCAACAGTGTGAATGCAAAAAACTATGAAAAAGCAAGTGAGATACATATAAACCTACGTCAATTTGTTTGCAGTCTTTGCCACCAATCTTTTTTGTCCTTTACTAATGTAGTGCCGACGACCTCTTTTGTCCTTTACTAATGCAGAATAGTTGTAGTAGAAATCACTTATTTAAAGGCATATAAATCTGAACATAAAAAACAGACGTATATAAATCTGAACATAGAAAACAAGCACATATCAATTCATATTAAAAAGGCACATATCTATTCATATTAAAACACATATTAATTCATAGAAAACAGGCGCATGTCAATTCATAGAAAATAGATATTAATATACCTCAATGTGTTTGCAGCGAAAATTCGTAATCAACCTTCTGTGTCTTTTGTTGCTGCACAAGAATTGTGTTAGAAATCAACAATGATATCCTTTCTTGATATGTAATAAGATAAACAGAAAGAAATGGTCACCTATATGTATTGCCACTTCTCTTCTTTTCACGTCATCAAATCGCAGAATCCACTCCTCTCGCTAGCCTCTCGTGGCACGGATACATCTCATGAAACAATGGATACATCTCGTGGAATAGTGAAAGGGCATATACATGGTTGATACAATAAATGTTTAGTAGACATGGCGTATGAAATAGTCTAGGTAAATATTATTCCATAGTAAATATGATTAATCCACGTCCAATGAAAAATAACACGTTAGGACACCTAGTCCTTCATCTCCACGCTCATCCAGTCCAGGGAAATATGAAACGCTCATCCACGTCCAGCGAAATATGAAACGCCACTGCAAAATCCATGCTCATCCAAGTTAATCCATGTTAGGACACCTGGTCTTCCATTGCCATGGGCATCCACTCTAGGTAAATATGAAACGTAAGTGGAAAATAAGAGATTTCCATGCGCATCCAGTCGAGTGATTCATACATCTATGGGAGAGATGGCCAAATCTAGTAGACATGAAGAGATAATTTTGTTTGGATTTACTAAATTATGATTCGTGGTAATTGATAAGTTGACCTAGTAAATTTTTAATCATGTTTTGTAAAAGTGAAAAAGTAAACATGATAAATGGATGAATTGATAAATGCAAGAGAGTTAATTAGGTAAATCTCATTCATCCATTTAAATGTAAGACGAAAGCATCTTCACTTTTTATCCATCGAATTAAATTTTGTAATTAAAAAGATGATTAACCGAGCAAAAAAGGATGATTAACCCCGCAATTCCAATACGAGGATGCCTATCTACGTAATAAGGAACATCGCTTTAAAAGAAGTAAAATAAACTATTCTATTAGCTCGTTATTAAAACCGCCATGATTCATCATCCTTAAATTGTGTCAATTCAATCCATAGCGCCATCTTCAAAGAATGCTTTTAAAGTTAAAAAAAAATAAAATTAGCATAGAAATGTTCCTTTGGATGGCATTCTAATCATCCATGTGTTCATTTCAACTAATTTGTTTCTGATCTTAGATAGTTGATCTTTAAAATAATATTTTTAGGAGGCATTGTCATATAGAAGATTGAATTGTTTGATTTTCCATGGATTTTATTGTAAGAATTTTTATACTTTTGAGTATATAGATAATTTCGTGAAGTTATAAATAGAATATTCAAGAATTTCTATAAGTAACTTTGGGACTGCGCAAGCAATGCATTAAGTTGATTAATAATTATAATGTTGATTTACTTGAGTTACTCACGGCTTATGTACTTAAATTGATTAAGTATAATAATAATTTCTAAAGTGATATTCAGAAATTGAATAAGAAATGATCGTATTATTAGTTGAAAGAAACATTCATAACCATCCTATGAATATAAAAAAAATAAACTTTGTTGTTGTATTATTACATTTGTTGATTTTCTATCAAGAGTGATACACTTTACATCTGAAAATTAAGTTGGATTTTATGCTTACTCTTTGGACTTAATTTTTAACTTCGAAATTTATGTAACTCGTAATTGAAGATTTGTGTGCCAGATGAGTGAACAATTTGTAAAAAGAATCTTTTGACAATGTGTTGTCGTGTGTGTTAACAAGTTACATTATGTTATCAAAGTTTTACTTTATTTTATCATCTTGCATATCTTTTTGAATATGTAAAGAGAGTCTTTACAAAATGTAAACATGTGGGTATCTAATGCTTTATTCATATGTTCAATGATGAATTTAGTTTTGTCATGGGAGGTAGACATAGTAAAATAAAAGAAAAAATAATAATTAAAATGTTACTTTCACTATATTTTCTTATTCTTATTGTTGTGAAAAAGGAGCAGTGTTACAATAGATGTGAGATGTGAAATTCCAAGAAGATAAATCTTGGGATAATCAAAGAAGTGAAATACTTGTAAAATAAATTCTTTATATATTAGTAGATAAGTAAGTGGAATCTACATGACAATAAGCTTCTTCACCAAGACTTCCACAATTGCAAGTACACGTTCAAGGAGAACAAACAGAGCATAATTATTCTTCTTCATGTAGTAATGATTTAGATCCCATTATATCAAATTTAAGGAATCAAAGAACAAAAAGTTCGAGAAAAATTTATCAGTAGAATGATGACATAGATCAACAAGTACACTTTTCTTTGTTATCCTATTAAATAATATAGTTTCAAGAAACAATCATGGAAGAAAAATGGGTTGATGCAATGAAAAAAGAAATTGAAGCAATTAAAAGAAATAATACATGAGATTTTGTGGATCTTCCCATAGGGAAAACCAACATTAGAGTTAAATAAGTGTATAAGATAAAATTCAATGACAAAGAAAAAGTAGAGAAGCCGAAGCCCAAGCCAAAGCCAAGAACTGTAGAAAAAGGGTTTGATCAACAACTTGGAATTGACTATGGAGAAACATTGATCAACAACTTGGAATTGACTATGGAGAAACATTTACTCTAGTCGCACGTTTGGATATTGTCAAAGCTACCTCCCTCGCAAGGAAAGACTTCCACTCATTGGAGCAGATATGGGGTCACGTATGGGTGACATCACTCAGGCGGACAGAAGATACACCATGCAATTGCCATGATCATATCCTTGACCGCCCATGGTTAAAGGTTAGCGACTCTGATTGAATGCTAGGCTTTGCAATATTATAATGGTGTAGATTGAAACCTGAATCCACAATTGCATCAGAGATCTCGATGAGATCTGTCTGGATTTACTGTTTTTGTTTTTGTTGAAGTGATCGCTAGGGTTTCTTGCAATCAATCTTCTCTTGAATATTTTGGCGAGGGGGATGCAATTTGGTAAATAAGTAAACTTAAGAAGTAGTGTCTGGGTGATTGCTTGAAGTATTGACATCTGACATCTCACAGCACCATATCTTCAAAGGCACAATATTTTCTCTCATCTTTGTGTTCTTCCTGATGGACGCTCCATGCCACCAAGAACAATTTTAGTACCTCAAACAATGGCCACCATATTCTTTCAATATATCTAATCTTCTAGAAATATCATTCTCTAGGGCGTATAACAAAATCTGTGTAAAAGACATGGCAAGAACAATAGATCTAACTGTAAACTTACCAATTGTTCTGCCATATGTATCATGCCACATTCCATGAACCAGATTTACTGTCAGACTATTATAATTTCCCATAAAACACAACAAGGGTTTTGAATAACTAAGTATTTGGATCTTATAGATGGTTGATCACTGAATTAAATCTTCCAAGCAACAATGCTTGTTCTAAAGCAGTTACAACAGATCGCTGTAAGTGATGAATCTGCAGATTTATCACAGGTTAACTATGATAGAAATCAAAAGAACAATAGATTTGGATTAAGATTTGCAACTCTATGACGATGAGATCATAAAATATAAGAAATATAGAATTGTATAAATAATTGCAAATCTACAAGGTAATGTCAGATCTACAATTTTTTGACATTTAGATCTAATAGTACAACATACGTGAGATGTAAGGTATAGAAACAAAATAAAAATTGGGATCCCTCTTGTATGAATAACATAGATTTGTTGAAACAACCTAGATCCATAAACTGCTAGATTTATTCAAGGTAATCTTGTTTTCATTGTAACTTTGGACCTAGATCCTAGATATGTGGCTGGAATTGTCTCTATTAGGTGACTACTCATGTTGGAAATAGCAATTACAAGTGACTGAGATCTTTACGTCTTCGTCCATTTGTTTGTCATTCAGTTTTTTCGCCGAAATTTTCATTAGTCTGACAATTTACAAGTGCAAAGTTGCACATTTACTCAAAGTCATAGAAGCAGTAACAAAGAGGTAGAGAGGAAGGAGGAACAACAACAATTGAAGAGTTGAAGAAGTTTGAGCACAAGCTCTCTGTTTGTGTAATGTCCATAGAAGAAATCATTGGAGCCAAAGCTCATCTTAATATTGTATTTTGTAACCGCGTGCACACTGTGTTGAAGTTTATTAATATCAAACAATTAGTATTTCTGAGTTTATGTAGTAATCATAATAGTCTGTTATTCCTCATTTATAAATTGTTCTTGAAACTGTTTTATATTAAAGTGCACAACATTTTATGTAGTCTGTGAGTTGCACGACAAGTGCTAAGACTTCAGAGATGAAGCTTGTGGCACACAGTGTTTTGTGACTGTGTTGCGCACGGTTTCCTTGCGCGGTACCGATCCAAGATTTGGTCATTTCCCACTGGATCAAACATCTGTTATCAGAGCAGGTTGATCAAAAGCTAGTTGATCAAGAGTAGAAATTCTGTTGAAAAGTGAAATATGGGTTCTACCTCAAATTTGCAACCTCCCACTTTTACATGAAAGAACTATGAGATGTGGTCATTGACCATGAAGGCACTATTCCGAGGTCAATATGTATGGGAGATAGTTGGAAATGGTTATGTGTAACAAGTAGATCAGGCATCATATAATTCCCTCACACAAGTTGAGAAGGATTTCTTGAAAAATCAAAGAAAGAAGGATGGAAAGACATTGTTTTACATACATCAAGTCATGCATGAGAGCATACTCCCAAGAGTTTCATCAGCAAAGAAAGCCAAGGAGGAATGGGACATATTACAAACCTCTTATCAAGGTATGGACAAAGTAAAGACTTCAAGACTACATACTCTTAGAAGAGATTTTGAAACTCTTTCAATGAAATATATAGATTCAATAGATTCATTTTATACCAATGTCATTGGCTTGATAAATCATATTAAGTCTCATGGTGAAACCATAGAAGACAGAAAATTTGTTGAGAAATTACTTAGGAGTCTTCCTCCTAAGTTTGACACTCTTTTTGTGACTCTAGAAGAGAGAAAATATTTGAGTGAGTTTAGCTTAGATGAACCACAAGGTTCCCTCATTAATCATGAACACAGATTGAATAGGTCAAGTATGTCATTAGAGAATGCATTTTCTGCGGAGTCATCTATAAGTTGTGGAAGATGAAGGGGGAGAGCTAAATCTAGAGACAAAAGAAAAAGTTATGTCAGAGGTGGACGAAGTAGCAGTCATGGAAATGTTGGTGGAAGAGGTCAAAACTGACGAGTCAACCAAGTTGTCAAAGAACTGACAAATCAAAGATTCAGTGCCATTACTATAAAAAGTATGGACATTATGCATATGAGTGTAGAAAGAGAGAGTATAATCAGAACAAGCAAATTTGATCAACCAAACAACACAAATAACCAAACTCATCATATGTTTATGGGGTGTGCTTGTTGACGGGCGATATGACACACCCTCAATAGTCTGGTCCGAGGTTGTATAAATAACCCAATCCATTTGGGATTTTAAATACAACATAAACAAATAAACAAGTGCAATATTTATGAGAAACCTTGTAAACTAAGGTTGTACAAGAGAACCGAATTTTAGGAAAAATTAAATAGATCTAGAACATACTACTAATCTAATTTTAACTTTGAAACTAAAAAAAAGATGAAGATAAATGAATGTAACTAATAATGTTTTAAAATAAACAAAGTATTTAAGCTTAAATGTTAATTGACATTCACAAAATATAAATCAAAACAAATGGAAAATCATTAACCTATGAATGAATTTAAAGACAACTTTTGGTTGTTCCTTCCTATATAGCATTGCTCCAACAACTTGTCTATTAAGAGAAATTTATAGCAGAAGGTTGTATAATTATGATATTATGACAATGTTAGGATAAAAATCACTTTGAGTGACAATTTAAATATTATTTAAAATGCAGAAAGAACAACTTTGAAATCATGATCCTTAGAGAAGATATAATATATTAATTGAAAAATAAGAAAAATCTCAATTGAACAATTATATCTTTACAAATATGAATTACATGAATAAACTCATATAATAGAATATGTATATCAAAATAATACAATCACCAAGATTATCCATGAGAATTGGTCATGACAGGTCGCGGCTCTGGAGAAAATTTCAAGCTAGGGTTTAACTGTCATGGTCTCAACATCGATCAACATGGTCACCAAAGGGGGAGGGAATGCAACCCTCATACAAGAAGGTAGTGGTGGACAGAGGGAAAGGCCCATGAGGTGGTGGTTTCAAAGAACCTTTGACAGGAACCTCGGGATTAGGATTGGGAAATAATGAGGAGGGAAACTAATAAAAAAGTGATTGCGTGGGGGAATGAGGCAGAGAAGCCTAGAACGGTGCACAAGCAATGACGAACCCCAATGGGGTAGATGGGTGCAACCCGTGTAAACCTAAAACAACACTGATACCCAAGGTTATACTGGAACACCCCCAAACACAATTCTTCCAGGATTAGATGAAGATGCATGCACTTATTTGGAAGTTCAGGGGCCTGTGGACCACAGAAAAAATGTTGTACAACTAGATAAAATACCATTGGAAGCCAAGTCGAGAAGTGGAACTCTACCTGAGCTTGAAAGGATTCTTAACAATGATCTTTATCAACCTCGATGACATAGATAAATTCTTTGAGGGGGGGTCATATTTCCACACCTCAGCAGGGCTATACATTCGTCCATGGAAGGAAAACTTCTCCTTGGAGAAAGAAACCTTTATAAATGTCCCAGTCTGGCTAAGGATTTACTCCTTACCACTAGAGTAATATCTTCCATCCACCTTCGAAGCCATAGGGAACAAGTTCGTAAAATATGTCAAGACATCGAAAGCTACTCTGAAAGGAAAATATACATCTTACACAAGGATCTACATAGAGATGGATGTTTCAGGGGCACTCCTGGAAGCCATAAGCCTGGATTTTAGGGATGAAGAATGGATACAAAGCATAGACTACGAGCATATCCCATTTCGATGAAAAATATGTCATGAACATGGAAACCTACTAAGAGAATGCCCTCTTAACAAAAAACAAGAAGCGAAAAACACCAAGCTTTAGCAAGATGAGGACGGTTTTGTGAAGCCAAATCAAAAAATCAGAGGAAACAAGAGACAATGAAAGGCCCCAATAGGAAACAACCAGAAAACCAGGCTTAGAACATAAGGAAGGGGTAGGCCCAACTAAGGGGAAGATGGAGGGAAGGAAAATATGAAAGATAAGGAAGCGAGTGCACATGCAACTCTGGATAACACAGAAACTCCAAGAAACAAAGGAGAACATGAAGGTAGCAGAAGTCCAAGGGAAGGAGGAAACGAAGATGCTAACACCGCAATGTAGGAAGTAGACGAATATTTAGAGATGAATCCAAGTGAAGTAGGAACATAGGACACAAATCTTAGATACATTGTGGAAAGGGAAGGAATAGATCTACTGAATATACTGGAGAAATGGAAAAGGTAGAGATTATACAATGTGCCAGCAGAGAAACTCGGTTGCATTCAATATCTCTTCCTCCTAAGGGAGGAAGCTAAATCCATAGGGATAAAGTGCATGCATGGCGATATAGGACACATGGGAATCAAAACTGGTGATCGACAACCACAACACTTACCCAAGAAGGCACGGAGGAATAAATGAAAAAAATCAAATAGCGTGCAGTAGCCCTACAAGAACTAGGATCCCTACTGATAAACTCATGTAAGATTAAAAATCTCTTCCCCAACTGCCCCCCACATGTTTAGATGAAGATTATAATGTGGAATATAAGAGACCTAAACATCCCAAACAAATGTTTAAATGAAGATTATAATGTGGAATATAAGAGGCCTAAACATCCAAACAAAGCAATGAATCCTTAAAAATAGACTGAGTAAGGAACAACCTGACCTATGCTTCATTCAAGAGACAAAGTGCAGTTTAGATAGAATGGAAACAATCAGTAAAAAATACTGGAGTAAGTACAAGTTGTTGGTTATCAAAATCCAACAAACGACGGGAGCTATCCTCACCTTTTGGAACCCACAATTGGTGAACCTACTTGCAACAAAAGCCCCGAGACACACACTTTTTGTTAATATGCAAATTATAAGGAACAAAGAGAAAATTCTATGCACTAATGTGTATGGCCCCCAAGTGATGGAGGAAAATGGATATTTCTCTTCGAGCTAGATAATCTAAAGGATCGTACCCACAACCTCCATTGGATCCTGGCAGGGGATTTCAACATCATCACTACACTCACTAAGAAAAAAGGGGGCACCAAGAGACTAGACAGAGATGCGGAAGAATTCTCATCTTTCATTGACACCATGAATCTCATCGACATCAGGACCAACAATGGTCAGTTCACCTGGAACAAAAAACGACTAGGTCACCACCAAGTAGCTACAAGGATAGATCAATTCTTGGTGTCATAATCAATCATGTTGTAGGACCTAACTTTGGATTGCAACATCCTCCCTTGGGGGGGATCATATCACTGGCCAATTCAACTGGAAGCTAATTTTCAAACCACACCGAAGAAAATACCATTTAGATTTGAGAAATTATGGATCAACCATCCGACCTTCAAGGAGAACATCAACCAATGGTGGTGGGAGGAACTACTAGATCAAGTGACAAGGATATTCAAACTTTACAAAAAGCTATAGTACATCAAACAAAAACTCAAGGTGTGGAATAGTGAAGTCTTTGGAAATATAAACCAGGGGAAAAATAGCATCGAGAATAGAATGAGGAAACTACAGGAACAATGCATTGAAGAGGGATACATAGAGGATAAAAAAAGAAGAAGATCAAAATGACCTAGGAATGGGAAGCAATATGTCAGTAGGAAGAAACCGTGTGGTGCCAAAAGTCCAGAATAAGGTGGCTAAAGGAAGGGGAGAGGAATACCAAGTTTTTTCATATAAAAACTATTGCAAGAAGATCCCATAACAAAATCTTGAATATTAGGGATTAGAAAGGGATCAAAAGAGAATCCCACCAAGAAATTGAGAACATACTGGTCAACCGCTTCAAGGGGGTAGCCCAGGAACCCAACCAAGATAAATCTAAGGCCATATAAAGAATAATTTAGCACATCCCCAAGTTGGTCACAGAGGAGCAAAATGTTGGCCTAAGAAAACCCATTGCAAAGGAAGAAATTGACCAAGTGGTCCAGGAGATGCCCAAAGGAAAGGCCCCAGGCCCGGATGGCGGGTTTTGTGGAAGGAAGACAAATCCTGGACAATATCATCCAAGCCCATGATATCATTCACATGCTAAAAATCCAAAGGAGAGGGGGGATGATAATCCAACTTGATCTGGAGAAGGCTTATGAAAAAATAATATGGCACTACATGGCTAAGACGTTGGAAGATTTTGGGTTCGACTAGCACTGGATCAACTGAATAATCACTCTAGTCTCAATGACAAGATACACTCTACTAATCAATGGAGACCCAGCCAAACCCTTTGGTCCATCCAGAGGTATAGGAAAAGGGGACCCATTGTCCCCCTTCTTGTTCATTCTAATGATGGAAGGGATAAGTAGAAGCATAAAAAGTGCAACTGTAACTAGTGAAATAAGAGGCATCAAACCTTTTGAAAACTATCCAACCTCCACACACCAACAGTTCGTTGATGATGCCCTACTCCATGGCACACCCACGGTAAGGGAAGAAAAGGATTTTAAAAGAATCTTAGAAGACTTTTGGGAAGCCTCGGGGGTGGAAATCAACCACTCCAAATCCATGATATATTTCTTCAACACTAATCCAACAATTCAATGAAACTTGGCCAACATTCTAGGGTTTGAATGTAAAACACTCCCAATGAAATAATTGGGAATCCACACCATAGACAGAGCCTGCACAAAGGCCATGTGGGGAGTTATCAACAAACTACAGGAGAGGGTAAAAAATTGGACATATAGAGTCCTAAACGTGGCTAGAAGGCTTATCCTCACCAAAATGTTTCTTCAAGCAATTTTGACGTATATGATGTCAGTGTTCCCATCCCCTAAAGGAATTCTACAAAATATAAGATCCATCCAATGAGACTTCCTATGGCGCGGCGCAGAACATAAAAATAAATGGGCCCTGGTATGCAGACCAAAAAGCAAAGGAGGCCCGGGCTTACAGGACCCACAGGTAACGAACAAAGCCTACAAGGAAAATATCTGGTGGAGATGGGTGAAAGATAAATCGGTACATGGGAAAACCTATGGAAGGCCAAGCATGCCCCAAACATAAGCAACCAAGAGCCAATTCGTTTCATGGGCACAAAGTAGGGATCAACCATCTGGAATCTTTCCTGGTGAAATAAGATTTGGATCTAGAAACACAGCTTCTGGGAAGTCATAAATGGTAGAACATCAAGGTTTTGGGAGGACGCATGGAAACATGAACCCATAATGGGAAATACAAACATGGAGGAGCTTCAACAAGAAATGATTAGGCAAGGAAAAACAAAAATCCATCATTACTGGAAGCAAAGGGATGGAAACACCAGATGGAGGATTTGGGACAAACTTAATCGACAAAATAGAGCAGAGATCAAAAAAATAACAAAAGAGGTGGAGGAGGAATTTGGAAAAAGGAAAATTTGGGTCTCAGAGGAAGAGGACCAATTGAGGTGGGGCAGACTAAATGGGTTTAAATTCAACTTAAAATAAGCATGGTATTACATTGCGGTTCAGGACCAAGAAAATCCACAGAAACATTGGGAACAAATCTGGAAAAGCCCCTAATGGCCAAAAATAAAAATGTTAAAATGGATAGTTCTCCATAACAGAATTTTAACTTGGGAGAAACTCATGAAAAAGGTTTTCATAGGTCCCTCTTGTTGCCATATCTATCTAGACAAGGAGGAAAAAACTAACCACCTCCTCGACGAATGCAATTACACAACAGAGATTTGGGATTAGGTGGCATACATCTTCTGGCAATCCAATAGGATTCGGGGGAACATCATTGCAACCATCAACAACTAGAATGAGGGTTACAGTGAAAATGAAATGGTGAGCCTCTATTGAAATCTAAGTTTGGGGATGATCATCTAGGAAATCTGGAAAGAATGAAACCGACGTATCTTATGAAATGAAAGAATACCGATAGAAAGGATAAATGAGACAATAGTCAAATAAGACAAACAATGCATAGTCACAACTGCAAGATGGAGAAAGTGCAACTCACATACCAAGAATCCTGTATCCTGGACTTTTTCCAACTAAAATATTGGCGCAACAACCTACCTGGAGGGTGCAACCTGCAACTCCATATAGGATCCTGCAACTGGACTCCCCCTCCGTCAGGGTTCCTCAAATTGAAATTTGACGAGGTGACAAAAGTAAATCTAGGAGCGGCAGGGGTAGGGAGAGTGATCATAGATAGTGGCAGAAACATCATCTAGCTGTATGTGAGGAGCATGGGAAACTCAACCAACAACACGGTGGAATTTGGAGCCTTGGAACTTGGCCTTGAAATCCTAAGTCGCAAAAGGATGACAAACACCATCGTGGAAGGTGACTCCACCCTAGTTATCAACATGGAGAAAAGACTCCAAAATGGCACGAGAGTGGGAAAGGTTCAATGCCACTGGCACCTTTCACACTCCCTATATAAAATCCAGGAGCATCTGAGAACTCTGAATACAGTGGAGTTGTGCTGGGTGCATAGGTTAGCGAATGTGCTAGTGGATAGGCTCACCAATGATGGGGTCGACAAGGAAGGCCCAGAACTAGATGATACCTGGATCAATATTCCATATGGGCAACTCAAAATAGACTAAAACCATCTTGCGAAAAAATATCGTGAAGGAAGTTTAAGCATGGAAGGTCACATTGAGTAGGACATCGCAAGGCCTCGTAGAAGTTATGTAGGCCCCAGGTAGGATAGGATTGCCTAAACTTATGCCACTAATTATCATGCAAGATCATAATAAGGAGTAGGTGGATTACCAAAAGAAAGGCCATTATTCTAGTAAGAGGCATGGAGAAAGCATGAACGAAAGGCCAGGTAGCAAATCACATGCAATGAATGTAGTAAGGCATGTGGGGTAGATGATAACTAGGATCGATCCACCAGGACAAGTACAGGTATGAAGAGAATCACAATAAGATCACAAGCGGGCAAGGGTAGTAATCGTACAGGGACCAAGGATGACCCATCATGACCATACGAGCCTTAACAGGAAAATTGATGGAAGTGCACATCACCGCAAGCAAACCAATATTGAAAGGACGGGATCGCAAGGGGGAAAGTTCAATAAGATGAGGGACAACATAAATAGATGCAATCATAAGGAGCACAACAACAGGGATTATCATAGATTCAAGGAGAGGGAAAGGAAGAATACCTGGAAAGTGAGGCACATACCAAGTAACCAACACAGGAGCTGTAGCAGGAAAAGTGGGATAGCACATATAAAGAAAACACATAGGAAAAGGAACCCCCCTAGGAGGGATGTCCTGAACAGTCCGCGATGGCTAAAATGAATGGCACAAGCCACGAAATATGTGGAGGGAACCTTCAAAACTGAGGTTGTGCCAAAGGGGAAGGAAACCATCTCCTGATGGGAAAAAGAATTAAAGAACAAGTGAAAAGTTAAAGCACGAGATGCATTGGTGCAGGAAGCAGACTAGGTAACTGATCTGGGGGCCACACAACCTAGGGAAACCCTCTTCCACAAAAAAATGGAGATGGCATGGCTAACTAAGATGATGATCGAAAAAGTGCTTTCAAAAAGGGAATAAGACAACAAGGAGGATAAAAGGGAAAATGAGACAATGTTGGACGAGATCTTGCATCGCATCAGTAGTTTGGAAACTATTACCAAACTATTGGTAGAGGTAGAGAAGGACCATAAATGCAAGCTGGAGCGGTTGACAGCCCAGTTCCACCTCTACCTTCATTATGTCCATCACATGGACATCACGTTGTTCGATGGACATGGTGCGCCAACTCAAGTTAGGAAGACTCGCACGACTTCACAGAAGGAAGATAACAAGAGCCAGGCAGATGGCGGGAAGGAGCACCCCCAGGTGCAAAAACACTTCATAGTTCTAAATCAATGATTTGGTATTCTATAGGAAGTAATGCTAGGTCTTGTCAGGTTAGCTCAGATCTTTTTCACGCTTTGGCTTAGGAGGATGTTTTTAGTTTCTTCTTTTATGAATATGCTTTTTTCTCCAACTGAACATGGAAGGTCTAGTCTGGTTTCCCTATGTGGAAGACCAGAACCATCCCTCGTTACTTTCAACTTGCGCAACTAGGGATGAAGTATTGAACCCAATATTTAGAATAGTCAAACTTGCTAATGATAAAAAGACAAAAACATAATCATAATTTAAACGAAAGTAAACAGTTGATACAAAATATTGTTTCTATGCTCGTCTCTCCTTCATTCAAATTTAATCAAATGTGAACAAATTTAATAGAAAATATGTGTCACAATAAGATTTATTCATGTAAAATCATTTTTATTAATCCATGTCTTCAACCAAGCCATTATAAATTAAATAAGGAAGAGGTAATAACAAACTCCCAAATTATGAAGCTCGTCCATCAACATCAAAACTCTGTAGAAAGAAAAACGAAATGGCATTTGAATTTCATGAAATTTTAACCAAACAAAACAAAATAATATAAACTCAAACCAACCTCGAAACAAAGAAAGCCAATACCAATCCAATTATGTCAAAGAGAAACAAACTAAGAATCCAACTAAAATTTAGAGGGACCTTAGATTTTGATTAAAGAAAAAGAAGGGGGTTGTTGCAGGCAACCAACAAATGATGACTCACTGAGCGAAGAAGTTATCCTTGCATTGATTCAAAACATATAATTATGAGGAATTATAG
This sequence comes from Picea sitchensis, assembly GCA_010110895.2. Lineage (NCBI taxonomy): Eukaryota > Viridiplantae > Streptophyta > Pinopsida > Pinales > Pinaceae > Picea > Picea sitchensis. The sequence continues at coordinate 112,854 of SNQJ01S0023308.1, read as the reverse complement.
TAAGAGGTACCAAGTTGTCATATCTTCAAATTTCCTTGAGAAAAACCCTTGTTTGGTCTATATAGTATTGATATTAGCTTTGCATACATATATAGATTGATGCTACCATAGTTCATGAATTGAGGGGAAATATCTTGTAAATAATTAAAATCTAAACCATTGTTTCACCAATGGGCCATGACAGTTTTAAGAAAAAGACTTCAATACCATAGGAAGGGTTGTTGCTTCTATCAGGCGTTCATATCCTTGATAGGGTTACCTTTTAACCTATCTGATCGAATTGATCCCATCTAATAGTTTAAGCATAGATGATGGATCATTCCTGGAATTATTAAGTTTTATTCTTTTAACATTTTGGTGACTAGCTGAAAGTCACTTCTCTAGCTTGGTGACCAGTTAGTAAGCAACTCCATCCACAAAAATCCATGGACGTGAGCAAGTTGGCTCGTGATGAGACCTCTTGTCCTTCAGTTGAGAATATTGAAGCCCACTACCCTCTCTTTGTGACCATAAATGGTAATGTCACTTCTATAAACTTCCTATGGTCATGATGGATCGAATTGTGATGAGACCTTCCAAATCTCAATTAGAAAATTTATTCTTCATTATTTCAAGCTCACAGGTGATCCAATCACTAAATTTAATTATATTCTCTGAATAAGAGATTATCTAGAAGATGGGGAAGAAAGAACAGAATGTCCCTTAAGGACTAGGATGGTGTAAAAAGTCTTATAATAGCCATTGTAACCATAGATCACTCCAACTTTCAAAGACAATTCCTTACAATAATGTTGAAGGGAAAGAAGAATGGTGACAATAAAAAAAATTGTCTAATAGAGTTGATATAAATCTTATTTCGAGACCAGATTTGGACTATCTCAGGTTATTTAGAGACCAACATGTGGTATGATATTTTGAATAATATTTGCATATGGTGATAAGTTTAAAACAACAGAGTTATTGAAACATAAATATAGAAAAACAATAAATAAAAGACTCACTCAAAAATAGAAAAGAAATAGCATTCAACAAACCAAATCAGATTTTATTGAAAGAAATCAAAATCGACAAATCAACAAAAAAATAAAATAATACAACTAATTTATAAAGCCAAAACCCAAGCTTCAATCAAACCAACATCACAACAAGAATCATAAGGAAGAACCAAGTTGTTTAAAATCTTTTCATTCCATAGGATAATGATCCACAAGATGTTAATTTATTCATGCTTATTATCCAAAAGAAACACAACTGATAAAATAAATTGACAGAAAACAAAAAAATGCCCACTTAAAACAAGTGCAGTTAGGGGTAGACGCAAGTCACACCAAATAACTTCTCATGTCAAATTATATCTTGAAAGTGAAAACCTTTTACCTCTTTACTCTCTCTTTTAAAACATTCAGGTTTTAACAATGATAATGTATTTCAAAACATAATTGTTTAAGGAAGATAGAGGAATTTAGAGACAACTCCCCTGACTGTAGTAAGATGACAACTTTATTTGTGCCTTAGATACTCGCATCTCCATAACTGCATTATTCAAAAAGAAAATATCAAAAACAACAAAAATAAATCTACTCCTAACCTTCTCTAGATTACTTAACAAATCAAAATACTAAGTGTAGTCGTATTTCCAGTGAAACCATCAGAGTAAATCCAATCCTGCAATGAAAACAAAATCGAATGTCAGTAAAAAGAATGAGAGTGTATCAAAATATAAAAATAATACATCATACTTACCTTTATAATAATAATTTAGAAACAAATAAAGCATGACCTTACCATTCCCTTGAACACTTTTGATGTATGAATCCTCTAGCCAATCCACAATTCTGTCGTGATATGGATCACCAAAGCATGGAAGAATGCAACTGAGCTCAGAAAACTTGTCAAAATTATGAGGACCTAACATAACCATCGACCAAGATCGAAGAGCCCCATCATCTTCACATTTTTTTGTTTTCCTATAAATTTCTTCATGTGGAGGATACAAAAAGAATGTGTTAAGTTTACCTCTTTTATTTTTATTCACAAGTAAGTTGAAAACAACCTTACCATTCTCTATAAAATTTTCAAGATATGAACATTCCATCCAATCTGCAATACTATCACAATATGTGCAATTACCAACATAGGATTGTTTGAAAGAATTCATAGATGAAAAATATTTTTGATGAAAACAAGGTACTAGATTGGTATGGAAATAATATTGTAAAAGGATCCTAATGTTATTGGTAGGATTAAAACAACAAGAACTTATCATGATTTTTAACTGAAGAAGAAGTGTCTCATTTTCTTGAAACTTCTCATTGATCTCAAATGCTTTGACATTAACTACTTGAGACGAACTAAATGGAAGAACCAACATATTTGAATAATCATCACTCATATAGGTGTTTGGTTGATTGTAATCTTCAATCTCAAATATTTGATTATAGAAAAAATCAGATTCTTCTTTAAACACAAATTTTGATGAACCAATGGAAGACACAATTTGAGACCCTTTTAAATAATTCCTTAATTCCCCCATAGATAACTGATTAGAATAAGAAGTAATATGATAATGAGTGGAAATTTTTGTTGGAAAACTGAGAGGGCGGGGTGAATCAGTTGTCTCGTGCTTAAACAATTATGCTTGTTTTAAAATATTTACAAGGCACTCAATGATGATCACAATAATGCAGAGAAATAAACAATGACACATTTAGCATCAGTCACATATATATGAGAAACACAGAGACAGATATTTCCCAAGGAAACCCATNAGTATTATTTACATTGTTTACATTATCATACATATGAGCACCAACTCATTGTGAGGCTACAACCTCTGGTTTTTGCAAGCTGCAACTTGCTGAGAGCACCAACTCTCTGTTTTTCTCTAGCACCCACTAGAAGGAAGCACCAAGTCCCTGGTTTCTCTAGCACCAACTAGAAGGAAGCACCTACTCCTTGGTTTCTCTAGCACCAACTAGAAGGAAGCACAAACTCCCTGGTTTCTCTAGCACCAACTAGAAGGAAGCTTCAACTCCCTGTGTTCAAGCACCCACTTGAACCTCTGAGGACACCAGTCCTCCCTAGAACCTCCCTTCCACCCTAGATTACGAATATGAAATACTGAAACCTATTACATTGATATAGTGTTCAATAACAGCTTACTAGTCTCAACACTGTTCTGCAAGATTTTTCTACTCAGACTTCCTCACTATCTTCCAACATGCGTCCACTACCCATTCTGTTCTTCTGCCTTTTGTGCTCTATGTGCAATTCCCATTCACTGCACCTTTTGTTTCCTATCCATTTCAGTTGCTACACAACCCCTTTGTTTCCTCACACATGCATTACTTCACCTCAACAACAACAACATCATTACTTCTCTGTGTCGTGTACTTATAGATTTTGTGCACCTTATGCATGCAATGTATGCAATGCCTCTGCCTGCTCACACCACATTCATATCCTCCACATCTCAAGTTCTTTGTTTGATCATTATGGTAAACCTTCAGCTTCTCTGGTGGTTTTCCCACACATTTAGAATCACTGGATGTCATGTTGAGATTCCTCAGCCTCTCTAGCAGTCGAGACTCTTCGTATTCTCTGTCTTAGAGGAGCTTATCCTTTCTATTTTCAGCTATAGACTTCAATCCCCTTCCATCTATCAATCACTTGTATCAATAATCCTCAATCCACTGGAAGATGCCTTGAGACTATTCATCTTCTTTGGCTATCACACTCAGTCCTCTTCGAGTCCTATGGAAGAGATCATCATTTGTTTTAGTTGTTACACTGAGAAGCACAAAAATCGCCCTACGATCTTGTTCAACTTCACCTGCATCATTGGATTAAATTCATAGAAACTTGTGTTTACTTCGCCATTTCGCACTTCGGCATTTCGGAATGCCCGTGGTAAAGATTTTGTTACACTCCATGTCCCGATCCTCGAAACTCTGAAATGGATCTTATCTGAACTGACTCCTTCCCTTCTCGTGCCCACTGGCGGTGACCATAGGCTGTGCTAAAAGGTGCTTCATATTTTGTGAGTTTATAAACTTCATCGAGTCTGATCGACAATTGAAATATCCATAGATCCGATGGTCCAAATCTTATCATGATCTCGCATCTCACGAGTTTCCACACCATGCTCCGTTGACTCCAAGTCAGTGAAATTCCAATCGCTTGCCACTTGTCCTATGATTCGATGGTCTAGATCTGATCTTGATTCAACGTCTCAGATCATATCGCGATTTCAGTGTTCATGACTTTGGGACTCTTATGGTAGGAGTTCTTGGCATCTCCATCTCCTGATTTCCAAAACTCCAAAAGGGAGTCAGATCAATGGTCCACATAACCCCCTGAGATGGATGGTTGACGGGATTTCGACATTTCACATTTCGCGATTTTGGGACTCCTGTGGTAGGAGTTCTTGACATCTCCATCTCCTGATTTTTGAAACTCCGCAATGGAGTTTACTTTGGGGTTTCGCATTTCACAAATTTGGCAGGTTAGGGAACCTTGTTCCTTTGACTTCCAAGTCATTAAAATGACGATCTATGTCCACGTTTCCTACTCGTAAATGGACAATCCTCCTTCTTTCAGGATTTTGTATGCCCTCTTCTCCTTGTACTTTAAAGAACATGCAGTTTCTCCTTGATCCAACGATGGCCGGATCTCTTTCTTGGATCTAACGCTTGAGATCTTTCCTCCTCTTTAGTGCACTCTTCATGTCTACATTCATATCTGATGGCCATTGGGAATTCAGGATGGGATCTGATGATCACTAATGATTCTCCTCCCGAGCATATGCATCCTCCTTACCTGGGAGAATTTCTAAGTGTCAAAGGCCTCGACCTTTGATCCACAAGAGATATTGAGTATGCTATCTCTCTTGAGCTTTGGCAGTGAGTTAACCTCATCCCTAGTGCACACCTACGCATTGCGTTCGACTCTGCGCTAATTCCTCCTGAGATTACCTTTGATCTGCCTGAGAAATTATCACATACTGCCTATAAAGCATGCCAACCATCCTCTGCACTATCTCTTTTGATCTTATCGAGCTTGCTCTACAGCGTCTTCCCAAAATACTTCTGGTGCCCGTCTGTTACATTCTTCCTGTACTCAAGCCATCATCGCTATTGTAATTTCCATCAATGACAAGCATACGCTACCTATAAAACATGCCAACAATCTCCCCCTTTGGCATTGATGTCAACAAAGGCACCCAGATTCTTTTCTCCCCCTTTGACATCAATGTCAAAGAAGAGACATGCTCCCCCTAAACTGTTGCAATAATTTTAGGAGGCATTAGATATTCAAACAATACAAACTCCCCCTAACAAGATGGACTCTTTTAGGTGTGAGACGAAATGAAACCCATCTTCTGTTTGAGATATTAAAAAGGTGTCTTGGCTAGGGGTTTAGTAAATATGTCTACAATTTGTTCTGTAATGGGAATGTAATAGACCTAAACAATCTGATTGGTGACCTGCTCTCTTAGAAAATGATATTTTATGGGAATATGCTTGGTCTTTTAGTGGAAGACAATATTTTTAGACACACTGATGGCACTAGTGTTATCACAATGAATTGGGATCGATGCAGTGCATTTTACCTCCAAGTCTGCAAGTGTCTGAATCATCCATAATACCTAAGTGCAACAAGTAGCAGCAAGAATGTACTCTGCCTCTATGGTTGATAAAGAAATGGAGCCTTTCATTTTACTAAGCCATGCTACTAAAGAATCACCTAGGAAAAATGCTCCTCCACTGGTGTTTTTTCTCTCATCGACATAGTTTGCCCAATCTACATCTGAGTAAGCAGTTAACTGAAAATTCCGATTTCTGGGATACCACAGACCATAAGTCATTGTTTCTTTTAAATGCCTGAATATCCTTTTGATAGCTTGCAAATGACTCTGTTTAGGTGCAACATGATATCTTCCTACCATTCCTACAGCATGCATTATGTCTGGGTGAGATGTTGTGATGTACAACAGGCTGCCTATCATTGATCGATATGAGCTTTGATCAACATTAGGTGAATCATCATCCTTGCTTAATTTACATCTAGTTACCATAGGTGTACCCACAGGTTTATAATCTTCCATTTGAAACCTTTTCAACATTTCTCTTAGATATTTTTATTGAGAAATGAACATCCCTTTGTACCTATGAGTAATTTGCAGACCAAGAAAAAATGACAGTTCTCCTATCATAGACATTTCAAATTTTGACTCCATGGCAGAAGAAAACCATTATACCAATGAATCCTTATTACATCCAAAGATGATGTCATCTACATAGACCAATATGATGAGAAAATTATTATCCTCTGTTTTAATATACAGATTGTTGTTAGTTGTTCCTCTCTTGAACCCTTTGTCTTGAGATATGTATCTAGTCTGTGATACCAGGCTCGAGGGGCTTGTTTCAAACCATATAAAGCTTTTTTCATCTTGCATACTAAGTTAGGGTTATCAGATAGTTTGAAACCCTCTGGTTGTTCCATATAGACTTNCTTTACATTATCATACATATGAGCACAAACTCATTGTGAGGCTACAACCTCTGGTTTTTACAAGCTGCAACTTGCTGAGAGCACCAACTCTTTGTTTTTCTCTAGCACCCACTAGAAGGAAGCACCAAGTCCCTGGTTTCTCTAGCACCAACTAGAAGGAAGCACCTACTCCCTGGTTTCTCTAGCACTGACTAGAAGGAAGCACAAACTCCCTGATTTCTCTAGCACCAACTAGAAGGAAGCTTCAACTCCCTATGTTCAAGAACCCACTTGAACCTCTGAGGTCACCAGTCCTCCCTAGCACCTCCCTTCCACCCTAGATTACGAATATGAAATACTGAAACCTATTATAGTGATATAGTGTTGAATAACAACTTACCAGTCTCATCACTGTTCTGGAAGATTTTTCTACTCAAACTTCCTCACTGTCTTCTAGCATGCATCCACTACCCATTTTGTTCTTCTGCCTTTTGTGCTATATGTGCAATTCCCATTCACTGCACCTTTTGTTTCCTATCCATTTCAGCAGCTACACAACCCCTTTTCTTCCTCACACATGCATTACTTCACCTCAGCAAAAACAACATCATTACTTATCTGTGCCATGTACTTATAGCTTCTGTGCACCTTATGCATGCAATGTATGCAATGCCTCTGCCTGCTCACACCACGTTCATCTCCTCCACATCTCGAGTGATCTGTCTGATCATCATGGTAACTCTTCAGCTTCTCTGGCGGTTTGCCCACGCGTTCAACATCACTACATGTCATGTTGAGATTCCTCAGCCTCTCTGGTAGTTGAGACTCTTCATCTTCTCTATCTTAGAGGAGCTTATCCTTTCTATTTTTAGCTACAGACTTCAATCCCCTTCCATCTGTCAATCGCCTGTATCAATAATCCTCAATCCACTGGAAGATGCCTTGAGACTCTTCATCTTCTTTGGCGATCACACTTAGTCCTCCTCGAGTATTCTGGCAAAGATCATCATTTTTTTTAGCTGTTACACTAAGAAGCACAAAAAATGCCCTGCGATTTTGTTCAACTTCACCTGCACCATTGGATTAAATTCATATAAACTTGCGTTTACTTCGCCATTTCGCACTTCGTCATTTTGGGATCCCTGTGGTAAAGATTTCGTTACACTCCATGTATCGATCCCCGAAACTCCGAAATGGAGATTATCTGAACTAACTCCTTCCCTTCTCGTGACCACCGGTGGTGACCACAGGCTGTGCCAAAAGGTGCTTCATATTTCGTGAGTTTATAAGCTTCATCGAGTCTGATTGACAGTTGAAATCTCCATAGATCCGACGGTCTAGATCTTATTGAAATCTCGCATCTTTCTAGTTTCCACACCATGCTCCGTTGACTCCAAGTCAGCGAAATTCCAATCGCTTGCCACTTGTCCTATGATTTGATGGTCCAAATCTGATCTTGATTCAACGGCTCAGATCATATCACGATTTCGGGGTTGCAACTTCGAGACTCCTATGGTATGAGTTCTTGACATCTCCATCTCCCAATTTTCAAAACTCCGAAAGGGAGTCAGCTCAACGGTCCACATAACCCCCTGAGATAGATGGTTGACGGGATTTCAGCGTTTCGCATTTCATGATTTCGGGACTCCTATGGTAGGAGTTCTTAACATCTCCATCTCCTGATTTCCGAAACTCCGAAATGAAGTTTACTTCGGGGTTTCTCATTTCACAAATTCGGCAGGTTAGGGAACCCCATTCCTTTGACTTCCCAATCAGCGAAATGACGATCTATGTCTACGTGTCCTACCCGTAAATGGATGGTCCTCCTTCTTTCGAGATTTTGTACACCCACTTCTCCTTGTACTTTAAAGAATGTGCAGGTTCTCCTTGATCCAATGATGGTTAGATCTCGTGCTTGGATCTAATTCTTGAGATCTTTCCTCCTCTTCAACGTGCTCTTCTTGTCTACATTCAGATCTGATGGCCATCGGGAATTTAGGATGTGATCCAATGATCACTGATGCTTTTCCTTTTGAGCTTACGCATCCTCCTTACTTGGGAGAATTTCTAAGTGTCAAAGGCATTGACCTTTGATCTGCCTGAGATCCTGAGTATGCTATCTCTCTTGAGATTTGGCAGTGAGTTAACCTCATCCCTGGTGCACACCTACGCACTACGTTCGACTCTGCGCTAATTCCTCCTAAGCTTACCTTGTCCTTGTTTTGCCTTCGTTGCATACTCTGATCTTTCCATCAATGACAAGCACATACTACCTATAAAGTATGCCAACCATCCTCAGCACTATCTCTTCTGATCTTATCGAGCTTGCTCTGCAGCGTCTTCCCAAAATACTTCTGGTGCCCGTCTGTTACATTCTTCCTGTACTCAAGCCATCATCGTTGTTGTACTTTCCATCAATGACAAGCATACGCTGCCTGTAAAACATGCCAACAATTTTCTCCTCTTTATCTTTTGTGCAAAAATCAACATTAATTTGTACCTGATTATATAGTGAAAGATTCATGCCAAAGTGATATGGAACACATGATTGCATAGCATGATGATAAAAAATATCCGGGTACAAGGAATAATATGTAGAATAATTAAGGAGATGAAATGCATCTCTTGAAATGATAGGTATGTGTGTTTTGAATTGTGGTTTTTTTCCCTCTCCTTGAATAAACAGATCGCCTCTCATCATATTCTCTTTTAAAGAACACGCGATATTTTCTAGGACCAAATCATGTTCATCATAAAAGGGTGAATGTGAGAAAAAATTACCAGAATTAGATGATTCATTACTACTTTGACCAATGTTGTCATCTCCCACTAATTGATCTTGAACCTGTTCACATGAGTGAGGGTTCACATGAGTGAGGGTAAGTTTTACTGACAACAAGATTACCAAATTCACATTCCATCTCTTTTACTTTAGAAACAATTGTAATATCTTTGGTAGTTTGACCACGGTATCCTTTTGAATTCAATGTTCCTTCCTCAATAGAAAAAGACATTGTTGGAAAAGAAATATCATAAGCGACAATTGTATCTTGTAAAATGTCATGTTGCCCTTGATCTTCCAAAATGAAGGAAGTTGACAAAAATTGTGGTGCTTTAATGACTTCAATATCATCATGAACTTTTAAACCATCTTGAGATTGAGCATTAGTGCTCAATTCAGATTGGTTAACAATTAATTGATCTTACTTGTCTCAGAAAGAAACGAGATATTGAAACCATTCATCAATAATATGCATTTCTTTCAAAGGGAATCTAGTATAAACATGTATGAACCTAATTTCAAAATCATTGAATGATTCATTATTTTCTTTCCTTAAGCAACTTAATTCTTCACTTTATTCATCATAATCATAATTGTTATGATCTAATAAAAACTCAATTACAGACTTAGAAAAAGAATGAATTGAATTAGCCGGAAAAGATTCGAACCAATATTTAACCTAACTTTGGAAGGTGAGAGATAACAATCTGCATATAACATTAGAATCAATGATATTATGTTTTAAATAGTTATAAAAAAAACACAATGATAATCTTCTGCAGATGTACTCCCTTCTCTGTTGAATGTAAGTTTGGACAAGAGATAAAATGTCTTACTGGGAATGTTAACAGATGGGAGATTAAAAACACGTTCCCATACAAACATTTGGGCAAGAGCCATTTTTGTAATGTGACAATAAAGAATTCAGCTCCAATTTATCTTGTCATCTAACTAGACCTTAAGCATGTGGATGGCATTACCGAAGGATATATAATGAATCAAAAATAAGTATGGGCAAAGAACTTAAATGATTAAAACAAATACTTTGAAACTAAAACATTAAATCATTCAATTTTATTGGCCCTCCTTCTAGCGCCATTTGTTGATAGGCGATATGACACATCGTCAACTAGAAGGGAATAGTCTGGTCCGAGGTTGTATACATAACCAAAGCCGCTTGGAATAACTACCCCTAATGGGTTTAAAGGATCTGTTAGCCGATAAAGAGATCTAATCTAAACTATGAAAATAAAACAACGAAATATGCATTAATTAAGATCTACTATATACATTCACTAATCTCAATTTTATATACAACGTATACAAATAAACAGGTGCAAGATTTACGAGAAACCTTGTAAACTAAGATTGTACAAGAAAACCGAATCTTAGGAAAAATTAAATAGATTCTAGAACATACTACTTATTTAATTTTGACCTTGAAACTATAAAAAAAAATGAATGTAAATAATAATTTTTTAACTTAAATAAACAAAGTATTTAAGCTTAAATGTTAATTTACATTCACAAAATATAAATCAAAACAAATAGAAAATCATTAACCTATGACTGACCAATATTTAAAGAGAACTTTTGGTTGTGTCTTCCTATATAATGTTGCTCCAACAACTAGTTTGTTAAGAGAAATATATAACAAAAGGTTGTATAATTCTAAGATTGTGACAATGTCAGGATAAAAATGACTTTGATTGACAATTTAAATCTTATTTAAAATGCAGAAAAAACAACTTTGAAATCATGATCCTTAGTGAAGATATAATATATTAATTGACAATAATAAAAATCTCAATTGAACAATTATATCTTCACAAATATGAATTACATGAATAAACTCAATATAATACAAGATTTGTATCAAAATAAAACAATCACCAAGATCAAGATAATTGGGATAATAGACTCTTAAATATTGAAAAAATTAATACATAAATGATATTAATTAACCATGTATTGATAAAATAGACTAAAACTAATTTAAATCACTTCATAATCAATTAATCAAAGAATATGAACCATAATCAAAGATATCATAATGAAAAACAAAGCCATTTTACTCACAGGACAAAAGCCATTCAACAATTTGGAATTTCATATTCTCTTAAAAAATACTGGTCCATTCTCTAAAAATTCCAATCATATGTTACTCCTTTGGAAAACAAAAAGTTTACAAAATAAATAATACACAAAAAAGAAATATAACACCCCGCCGTTATGACACACAAGTGACGTACAACTGGCCAATTTTTTTTTTTTTTTTTAAATTACAATAATAAAATTAGAACATCAAAATAATTAGCAACATCATTGACACATATATCAACTAACTGTAATAATGCAATAATAATAAATTACAACAGAATGTCGAACATCATCCCGAAGACCACGCCACACCTGTCGACGTATTAACACCATATTTCATAGCAACCCAGCATCAATGCATTCTACAATTAATGAAAATGCCTAAAGGTAGAATCTTAACATTCAACGATAATCAAAGCGCAAAATAAATCATTTCTAAACAATCACACATGACATAAAATTCATAGGAGCAAGAATTCTAACGTATACATCGATCATTCATTAATAATTTAATGTCGCAATAAGGTTGGTAATCCATTAATCATTGATAAATATAATAACACAAGTAAAGATAGCAACCCATCGTTCAATAAAGCATTCGATGATGCAAGTAAGGAGTATTAATCCCAAATACGAATGGAAGAGGTAACAGTTGACACTCGCGAGTTTCCTCTGCTCGAAACACAGTAGAAAGGGAGGAGACGTGAAGGGGTCCAGGTAAGCTCCTGCAAGTCCGCATAGGCCCCAAAATCGCCCAGAGAACTCGGGATAGGAGGAGGGCGATGTGCTGTAAATTAAATGGGAAAGGCTATCATAAAAAAACGTTGTAAAAACATAAGAAACATAGAGAGAGGTGGGCGTGCGAATGAAAGAGCAGAACCACTATGGGGAAGGATGTTGGTGCATCATAATTTCGAGGGTAACCTAAGACATGCCCTCTATCCATCTCGAATCTACTTGAGATGAAGCTAAATATCGGAGGTCTTAACCTAAGGCCACGTTGTAAAAAGATCACCAGGTGGGACGACACACAAGCTCAGGCGAGATGCAATTTGACTCAATAAAAAGGTGGAAGGGTGTGTATACAGACCTTGCTTCTGGACTACCTTGCTGACCCCTTGGTTATCCAAGTGGAGCGGCCAAGGAAAAGCTTCAATTTCTTGAAAACTCGAAAGCGAACAGGAAAAACGAGATTTACTTAGTATTTTACTCCAACAGTACATCAACTGTAGTTAAATGGCTGCGTGCTCTGGTCTCCAGTTTCTCATGCAAGATAAATTATTTTAACAACTCATCCAACAACTAGATGAGGACCATACCTAAATAAAATTTAAATAATTTCTACAGTGCATTACGCCAGCCAGTGGCGAAGTACAATGTCAAATACCTCCAAGGAAAGAATACCATAAAAGTTATTATTGAATTCAATGCAGATTAAATACAAGAAATACCATACATTTTATATCAAATTCAATGCAGTTTAAATACAATAAATACCATTTAGTTTATAACAATTTCGACGCAGATTAGATACAAGTATTACCATACAGTTTATATCAAATTCAACGCAGCTTAAATACCATACAGTTTATATGCAGATTAGATACAACAAACATCGTACAGTCTATAACAAATTCGACGCAGACTAGATGCAAGAAATACCATACAATTTATATCAAGTTCAACGCATATTAAATAGTGAAATCCCATACAGTTTATAACTAATTCGACGCAGATTAGATACAAGAAATACCATACAGTTTATAACCAATTCGACGCAGACTAGATGCAAGAAATACCATATAGTTTATATCAAATCCGATACAGTTTACAACTAATCCCATATATTGTAGACGCAGATTAAATGCTGAAATCCCATACAGTTTATAACTAATTCGACGTAGATTAGATACAATAATAACCATAGAGTCTATAACAAATTCGACGCAGATTAAATACAAGTCTTGATGACAGTACCATCACCGACGAAACTGGGCGTAACCATAGGTGACGAAGTCGAAGAGGTTGTTCTGCACTTGCGCCCCCTCCTATCTCTCACTTGCTAACCATCCAGACATCATCGGTACCTTATTCCCCCTGACCCTCCTGAGCCACAAAGGGGCCATGCACACAACCAGAGAAATCTAGCACCCATCTCTCCTCACAAGGTCGAGCTACCACTCTCTATCCGAGCTGGGTATACCAACTCCCACAAAAAAAATCAGTCAAAAAAAAAATATGGCAGCGTAACCTTATGTATACCGGATGTGATCCATTCCCCTCCTCCACCATTTATTTTATAGAGTTTTCTTAGTGACTTCTTTCCATAACGCACATTAAATTCTTTTTATATAATTTATTATTAGGTAAATTATCCTAAAAACGGTCATCGATGTCCCATTATTCCCTCACATTCCCTTAATGACTGACACCCTTCTTAAATCTTAGTTGAGTTCGAATTTGGAAAGTTCTCTAGACTAGATTTCCTTCTATGTTCCACATTCCTTTTGTATTTAAGATTCTCCCTTTTTGGTCTAAGTTCTAAATTAGCAAGTTGTATTTAGCCAAAAATTAATATTTTAATTAATTTCATCCTCCATTAAATTTTTAAATTTAAATTTTTACCCCATTTTCTTCATCCACACTGTATTACTTGCTTAAATAAATTTTTAGTTCTCATGTCCAACTTAGACCTAGGATTTAAATTTAACTAGGCTCAACAAATGTTTCTAAGGGAAAATTTTATAAAAAAAAATTAAACTTTACTCATGCAACAAATATCTTAAGGTTGACTAGGGAAAACTGAGATATTTTTTTCTAGGTACCTAGGTTCATTGACTTAGCAGTGTTAAAACCACGACGTGCCCTTCAAGACACACTAAGTTTTCCAAGGGTGTCACTCTCCTGCATTCATGTTTCATTTACCCGACGTTCCCTTCAAGACGCACTACATGCTCCAAGGGTGCCACTCTCTTTTTGACTGATTTTGGTAGACGTCAAGCCCTTGGATTCAATACTCCGTTAGGTGACCTTTTAGGAGACTAAGGGCCTCTAAGGAATAAGGACCCTGCCTTATTGTTCTCCCTTTAGAATCTTCGTGAGCGACTGTCTCAGTCTGCCCTCACGACATCATGGATCTCTCGAACTAGGTAATCGTTAACCTACAGTTCGATCCACGACGAGAGTGCTAGTAGGTTGTGGTAGGGATGCTACCACACCTCTTCCTCAATATATCTGGTTGTCGTGCACGACCCTTTTGCTCCAAATGTGAATCTGGTTAGCAGGATATCGTCAGCTTGCATCGATCAACAAACATGTCAATTATCCATAAACAATATCAGATTATGTCATTCATATGTCACATATGTAATAACATAAATACGCAAACCATAAACACTCCACTCCCTGACTCGATCTGGAGCCCAAGCAGTTCCATCGATGCCATCGACTTCCTCAATATGTAAAGAGTCATGCACACTCAGGAGAAACCAATCAATAGCACCTATCTATACATAATAGAATAACATAACATCATAAATCACAATCTCATCATCAAAATCCATAAGAAAAGAATTCACTCATATAATGAGCCGGATCACTTGCATGCAAGTGTCCTCAAACAATAAGTCACATCAGAAGTGCACGTAAGAGAGAAATGTTACATACACCCCCTCTTGTTTTAAACTTGGTCCCAAAGTTTCACAGTATACAATTGCAGAAATAAAGTATCCGACAATATCTAAATGTCTAGCTATCAAACAAAAATGGAAATTGATGATGAATATCATAGGCATCCTCCCAGGTAGGCGAGTGTGGACTATAATTGTTCCACTGGACCTTGACCTGATCAAAATTTCAACGCCATAGCTATTGAATGCAATGGTCCAGAAACAGGATTGGCTCCACCGTGAGCACACCCTCACCCAACATCCGCCAATAAATCAAGTCAATCACATGTGTAGGATCACTGAACTAAAGTCGCACATAGATACAAGATAAACATCACACAACACCTCAAAGAATGAGGCACGGCTAGCCGTTAGGCCCTTCATAACTATGGTCATGTGATGTGCATCGAAAATCCCTTCTGTCGATCTTATGCTTCTTCAAACCCTTTTTCTTATCGTTTTTACTTGTTCTTCCATTTTTTGAATCGCTTCTGGTCCTACTAGGACCCCATATTCGATTCTATCCCAACCCAAAGGCATTTGACATGGTCATACATGAAGAAACTAAAATGGCGCCATATTAAAGGTGCCTTAATAGCTATTGTTGTATGCCAACTCTACCAGTGGCAAGAACTCCTTCCAATGCTTTTGTTTGTCCATTTCGTACATACGTAACATATCTCTTGAGACTTTGTTTGTTTATTTTTTTTGCTCATCTGTCTCTGAGAGATATGCGATACTAAACTTAAGTTGGGTTCCCTCGGTCGAATATGATCCTCTTAGGAATGCCATGAAATCTCACTATCTCACTGATAAACAATCTAGTGAGGTCTAGTGCCTGATATGTTGTATGCATAGGGATAAAATGTGCACTCTTCATAAGAGTGTCTACTATCACAAAAATTGAGTCATGTCTCCTTGCTGTCAACGACAATCCCACAACAAAGTCCATTGAAATGGCCTCCATTTTTATTCTCGAATGACCTGTGGTTGTAGTAATACCTTCGAATGTCTATGTTCAACCCCTACTTCCTGACATTCTAGACACCATGCCAAGTAGTTAACTATGTCCACCTTCATCCTTACCAGAAGAATGAGGGATTAAGGTCTACCCTCATCTTTGTGATTATATTGTTGAGCCAAGACACTTCTCTATGAGATTCGTTTCAAATAAAACTTCTCAACTCGTCATAAGGAGGTATGTAAATCCAGGTATTATGCCTCATTAATCCTTCATTGTCCACAGTAAATCCCTCAAATTTTGGTACAATATGGTGTCTCGTCCAATTACTTACTTAACCTCTTTATACCAGTCATCGTTGTGCTATAAAGTTAGAATATTTTCACAAGTTTCTCTTGAAGAGGTATCTTCGAAAATATGCATGGTCTCTAACTCAACGCATTTTCCACTCTGTTCATTGTTCCTTTTAAGTAGGTATTCTCAAAATCATACTCGCTAAGAAGTTCTGATCAACACTGTTGCCATGCGTTCAAGTCACTTTGCGTAAAATGTGTTTCAAGAACAATGGCTCTTTTTTAGTTCAAAATTTCATCCAATCAGGTAGTGTCTCTACACTCTAAGGGCATAAAACATGGCCAATAACTCTGAATCATGTGTCGCATAGTTCTCGTCATGCCTTCTCAATGTTCTTGAGACATAAGCATTCACTCAACCGCCATGCATCCAGATTCAACCTAGGCCTTCCTTGTATAATCTTGCACATAACAAGAAGTCCTCGTCCATGTCAGGTATTTTTAGTATCAACATTGTCACTAACCTCTCCTTTCCTTTGAGATTCTTCTTCTCATTCTTGGTCCACACAAATTCTTATTTTTCTTCTAGATTTTTGTGGTCAGTTTTTCTATCTTCAAAAAAAACTTCAAAGAACCGTCGATAATATCCAGCTAAATCTATGAAACTACTTACTTCTGGTACACTCGTTGGCACAGGAAATTCCCTAATAGCCTCTGCCTATGCTGTCTCCTCAGTGATACCTTCTCTGGAGATAACATTCCCCAATTGATGAATCCCCGATTGATAAAATATCATTTTGACAATCCACGAGATTTGTTTCTCATAAACACTGTAGCACTAGGTGAAAAATTCATAAATTTATTTCGTCCTCTAATAATATATGAACATGTCATTAATGAATACTTGATGGTAGTCAAGCAGAGTCTTCAGGACCCATCCTTCTTCCGTATGAAAATATTAGGAGAACCCCAAGGTGACACACTTGGACATATAATTCTTAGGTCCAACAACTCCTTTAGTTGCATTTTCAATTCATGTAACTCAGGACTCGACATCCGATAAGGCGTTCTTGATATCGGTTCAATTCACGATTTTAGGTTGATGGTAAATTCCAATTCCCTCTCAGGCAAAAACCCTAGTAACTCCTTTGGGAATATGTTCGCAAATCCTCGTACTATTGGAAGGTTTTCTAGTCCTTCCTCCACATCCTTTTCAATCATGCAAGGATCGCATATTGCTTGCATCCCTTGAGCATGATCTTCTGTATCTATAGGGAAGAGATGAACCTTATATAAACTCTTTGTTTCCTTCCTATAATCACATGTCTCTGTCCCTCATCAATGACCAAACTCAACCGTTTCATCTTACAGTTGAGTATCACCTCAATCAATTCCAACTAGTCCATATTGATCATGACATCATAAGATCCTAGGATCGTGATGTACAGGTTAAACTTCGTGACAAAATATCCCAGGTTAAGGCTATAGTCCTAAACCTTACCTCCAACCTTATGCTTGGCTCCCAAGGCCAATTCCACAAAACTCGTCTTGTTCGACTGCCTTTACCTTAATCCCCTCTGTGTGGTACTAGAAATAAAAATCTCTATAGCACCGGGATATAAAAAATTCTAAAGGTTTGTTTGGCGATGGAACCTGACTCCTTATGCACAACATAATTGTTCTCGACCTGGTGGTTATTCACCATGGTCCTGAATCTCATGGGCCATTCCCATCTCGACAACAGTAGTGTGTCCTATTGACATGGTCTCTCTGGATTTTTAAACTAGATAGTATTTCTTGTAAGGTGGCTCTCCACATGTCTAGTGCACATCTCCGGTCGAGTATCCTTCGACCCGAAGTAGAAGCCGCTATCCCACCAACCCGAAACCTTGGTATGTTTCATTGAACATGACTAATTTTTGTTTTTGTTGATGTGGTGGTCCCTTAGAAGGAGTCTTCTATTGAGGAATCCTTCATCATGGTGTCGTGAAAAGCGTTCTATAGACATATATTGACACCCATATGTCTTGTTTTGTTGGCATCTGATTTTTTTGCGCACCAGATGTCATCATTCCAGACGATCTTGTAGGAGTCCTGTCCTGACTCCTGTGGTCAATTCTTCCTCAGCTATGAGGCCTATGGGACCGCATCATGCAACTTCCAAGGCATTTATATCCTCACCTTCGCATGAAATTTCGAGTTAAGGCCGACCATGAACCTATGGATCTATAGATTTTCTATGTTCATATGCGGGGCACACCGAAGTAGCTCCATAAATCTGGTCTTATAATCCAACACCATACGACCACTCTGTCGTAAGGTGTTGAACTCATCGAGATAGCACCTAATGAATTCCTATGACAATCACTTCTCCCAGAACCGTTCATTGAACCTTTCCCATAACACAGCTTCAACGACCATGTTTAGCCGAGGGAGGATCATATTCCACCGTAGAAGAGTGCTCCACTATAACTAAATACCATCATGCAGACCTTTGTATTGGAGGTCGTAACTGGGAAGTGAAAAGAACATCGCCTTGTTCTCCATCCATGCCTCCGTGGCTAAGCCATCTGTGGCACTTGTGAACTCGGGAACTTAATATTCTATAGTTCTCTGTGAATTCTACCACTACTGGATAGGGCACACTGTGGACCCTCGGGGGTACAGGCGCCCTAGTCTTATATTAGTACATGCGGTTAGTCAAGGCCTCTAATATTTCTCTGGATGGACCTTGTTAGACCAAACACATATCGCGTGAAATTCCACTCATGCTCAAGACTTGTCCTTCTGCTTAGGGGTTGGACCCCTCTGGTGTAGGTTCTACTGGAGGCATAACACCTCCACCCTTAGTACCATTTCTTCTATCTCAATGACGTCCTCTAACTAGGATGATAAAAAATATCAGGGTAAAAGGAATAATATGTAGAAGAATTGAGGAGATGAAATGCATCTCTTGAAATGATAGGCATATGTGCTTCAAATTGTGGTTTTGTTCCCTCTCCTTGAATAAATAGATCATCTCTCATCATATTATCTTTTAAAGAATACGAGATATTTTCCAAGACCAAATCATGTTAATCATAAAAGGGTGAATGTGAGACAAAATTACAAGAATTAAATGATTCATTACTAGTTTGACCAATGATGTCATCTCCCACTAATTGATCTTGATCCTATTCACATGAGTGAGGGGAATTTTTACTAACAATAAGATTACCAAATTCACATTCCATCTCTTTTACTTCAGAAACAATTGTAATATCTTGGAGAGTTTGAACACAGTGTCCTTTTGAATTCAATGTTCCTTTCTCAATAGAAAGATACATTGTTGGCAAAGAAATATCATAAGCAACAATTGTATGTTGTAAAATGTCATGCTTCTCTTGATCTGCCAAAATGAAGGAAGTTCACAAAAAATGTGGTGCTTTAATGACTTCAATATCATCATAAACTTTTAAACCATCTTGAGATTGAGTATTAGTGCTCAATTCAGATTTGTTAACAATTAATTGATCTTTCTTGTCTAAGAGAGAAACAAGATATTGAAACCATTCATCAATAAGAGGAATTTCTTTCAAAGGGAATCTAGTACAAACATGTATGAACCTAATTGCAAAATCATTGAATGATTCATCATTTTATTTCCTTAAACAACTTAATTCTTCACTTAATTCATCATAATCATAATTGTTAAAATATGATAAAAACTCAATTACAAACTTATACAAAGAATGAATTAAATTAGCCACAAAAGATTCGAACCAATATTTAACCCGACCTTGGAAGGTGAGAGAGAAAAATGTTCATATAACATTAGGATCAATGATATTATTTTTTAAACATTTATGGATGTACTCCATTCTCCATCGAATGTAAGTTTTGACAAGAGATAAAGCATCTTACTGGGAATGTTAACATATGGGAGATTAAAAACATGTTCCCATACAAAAATTTGGGCAGGAGCCATTGTTGTAATGTGACAATAAAGAATTCGTCTTCAAGTTAGCTTATCATCTAACTAGCCCTTAAACATATGAATGAAATTACCGAATTATAAATAATGAATTGAAAATAACTATGGGTGAATAACTTAAATTCTTAAAAAAACCAATTTGAAACTAAAACATTGAATCATTTAATTTTATCATCCCTCCTTTTAGTGTCATTTGTTGACAGACGACATGACATACCATCAACTGGAAGGGTATAGCTTGTTTCAAGGTTGTCTAAATAAACCAAGGGATTCATAATAACTACCCCTGATGGGTTTAATGGATCTGTTAGCCGATAAAGGGATCTAATCTAAGTTACAGAAATAAACTAACTAACTATGAATTATTTAAGATCTACTATATACATTCACTATTCTCATCGTTTTATACAATATATACAAAGGCGTTTGGAATAACTACCCCTAACGGGTTTAATGGTTTTGTTAGCCGATAAAGAGATCTAATCTAAACTATGAAAATAAAATAACTAACTATGAATTAATTAAGATCTACTATATACATTCCCTATTCTCACTTTTATATACAACATATACAAATAAACAGGTGCAAGATTTACGAGAAACCTTGTAAAGTAAGGTTGTACAAGGGAACTGAATCTTAGGAACAATTAAATATATCTAGAACATACTACTAATCTAATTTTAACCTTGAAACTAAAAAAAAAGGAAAATAAATGAATGTAAATAATAATGTTTTAACTTAAATAAACAAAGCATTTAAACTTAAATGTTTACTTACATTCAAAAAATATAAATCAAAACAAATAGAAAATCACTAACCAATGACTGACCAGTATTTAAAGAGAACTTTTGGTTTTTCCTTCTGTTAGCACTGAAAGTCACCCTCATACTACAAGAGGATAAGCCCAGTACCCATCAAAATGTTTTTAGAGGTAGATTTTGTGAATGGAGGTCAAATGGACAAAACTCAGTACACGAATGTTCTAACACAGAAAATGGAAAAGAAATGTATAGGGAAATGAATTCGTCATTAACTTCAATCAGTGGTTTAAGGTTAAATGTGAGTAGAGGAAAGACTTAGTGAGAAAGGTGAACAAGTCCGCCATGGGAATCCATCTTTCAAGCAACTTGGTGAAGAAACAATTAGGCACAAGAACACTCTTCAACTTAAGTTTCAGACATTGAAATATATCACAACAACATAATAATCAAACCTCCATTACTATGTGACTACAACAACTTGTCTGAATCCTCCATGCATGATCATTTCAACATAAGAAGAAACAAGATAACAAAGAAACTGATTGAAATTGGTGACAACAATATTGTAATCAAGCGTACATCAAAATACGACTACAACCCTCCTATTGATCCTCCATGCATGAGTGTTTCATCACATATTAAACAAGATGATGAAAGAAACTAACTTCTATTAATGCCAAAGTCTCAACTCCAATACATAACCAGGGAACAACTTAGTTCGTCAATATATTACAATCAGGGAGACTTTCTCAACCATTCCAGAGTCTCTAATCATTTAGAAGATGTATTTATAATCAAAAGAGGAAAGGAAACAACTAGAGATGAGAGTTGGCCTTCCTAACCTAGGATTCTCCAAAAAAACTAAAATTCTAACACCTGTGCTAACATATATTAACAAACTATTACAATTTTGGAGCCATGTTAGCAACCACTCCAACATCAATTAAATGACATGTCTCCTAGATTAGGCAGATTCCTTTCCAGTTCCAAGTGTCCTCCAATAGTCTTATGTTGCTTCCATGCTGCCACCTATGATCCTTGCTTCTCTTCACAATATCAAAAATCAAGAAGGAGTCATGAATTTGAACCTTTGACTATAGGGGCCAGTTCGTAGCCCCATTTTGTAGTGCATTTGGTAACCAATTCTATATATTTCATAGAGCCACTCCTAAAATAGCTCTGTTTTTTTCCTCGGGATTGCAACTAGGATTAATGCCGAGGGGGAGGCCACATGTTTCTCTCGAATTTGTTGTTTTATAAGCATGTGAATGTGGGGCCGTTGAAGGAGGTTTTGACCCACACTTCTTTTGAACCCACAATTCACCACCTTCCGCCACATATCTCTTTTAATATACCATAGTTTCGACTGCGGGACCTCTCAAGGATTTTAACGCTTGAGCAAGTTGCGTCCCTGCAGTGAAGTGTAGTCATTGATCTAGTCATGTTCCGTGATTTGGGAAACCCTGCCAATTTATCTCCCCCATTAAAGTTTAATCGCCCACCAATTCTAGGATCCTTCTAAATGTGCTTTAGGGATGGAGATACTTTTGGCGTTGAAGAATAATATTTTCCATAGAAAGGCTTCCTGAATCTGATGTGGTGACCTCATGTCACTATGTTGATGTGTCATGGAAAGGAGGGTGACACGTGTCACTTGGAAACAAGCAGATGATATGCCCAAAGGTTTCTGGACTGAGTGGCATGTGTCAGTTCCATATGGACAGGTGGTGAAAGAACTGAGACTCCACAGCAGAAACACTTCGGGAATTTGCAAACAAGGAGGGAGTGAGAACAATAAAGCTCCAGAGTTTGGAGAATATCCGATCCGCTGGATCTGGGAGGACACATGAAAAAGATCCATGCACTCAGCAGGAAGTTTTTCAAAGGAAACCAAAAACTAGAGGAGCCAAAACTCCCGAAACCCGAAATGGTGAAGAAAATCATTATTGGGTCTCAGAGATGTCGTATTTTCATCCACCTTTTCCTTCATTATTCATTACATTCCATCATCCCATTAACATTTTATTATACCATTTCCATACATACATTTGGGTTTCATCCTATTATTTTCCACTTTATTCATTTTAGTATGATAAGTGAATTACGATTAAATATTAGAAAAATAACATATTTTCATTATATCTCAAGATTGGATGAGTTTTATGAGGTGTACATGTATATTTGAAGATTTCAACAAAGTCAAATATTACCACCTAGCACCAAATTCGAATTTCATCTTCAAGCTTTGAATATTTGAAGAATATTTGGGACAATCATTCAAGAATATTCAAAGGAGAAGATCATGGAGATTTTGATGGAATATCTTATCCAAGATTTGTGAGAGATGTGTGGAAGATTTGAAGGGATCATATTTTGTAATAATAGGAAAGTGGTTGAGAGAATAGTGGATCTGTAATTATGAGACTCTTATCTTATCTTCAAGACTCTCATGTATAAAAGAGAGTGTTCTCTCTTCATTTGGGGGGGAGAGAGGAGAGATTAGACTTAGATTAGCTTGAAGTCTTAGAAGGTGATTCTTAGATTTGATTATTTCATTGTTATTCTTTCATGCTTTGTCATTTGATTATTGTAATATAATTTGAGATTGATTTATTGTGTGAGCTCACATATGTCAATTGTCGTTCAACTCTTCACATGTTGTATTGTTTTTCCCTTATGCAATTTCTTGCTTTCCTAGTTAGTGTTTCAATGCTTTCCTAGATTAATTTGATTTCAACAAATTAGATTAGATTATTTCTACTTCAGTCTTGCACATATAGTGTGTTTGCTTCATAAGTCTACAAACCTAGATTGACAAATTAAATGCCTGGGAAAGTACTACAATGACATTAATACATCAATGTTTCCACCCCACATTTTGGCATCGTTGTCGGGGACAACGCAAGGGGATTGAAGTTTAGTTTGAATTTTCATGCAAGTATGATTAGTCATGCTCCTAACTATGAGGTGACATATGGGTAAGGGCATGTAGGCATACTTCCAATTCCTGCAAGCGTAAGTGTAGATTTCAATTCCTAAAGTGTAAGTGTATATTTCAATTCCTGCAAGTGTGTCTGCATGTGTTGGTAAGGGGTCATAGAAGCTACTTGAGTGGAGACTCCTCATGTTATCCCTACCAATGCATTCCTAAATATGAGGTAAGACATCATCCTCATTTGGGAAAGAACATGCAGAGTGTGACTTTCAATTTCTTCAATTTCAATTTCTGTAATTTCAATTCTAGCAATTTCAATTTCTACAATTTCAATTTCTGCAATTTCAATTCTAGCAATTTCAATTTCTATAACTTCAATTTTTGCAATTTAAATTTTTGCAACTGTGAAGAGGTTTTCATGTGTTTCAACAAGAGTGATTTTCATATTTTTTTATTTTGATTTGGATGATGTAAGAACCCCTTTTTCAATATGATTCAACTATGAGCGTCATCTTGGAACAACTCACTCAGATCCTTGCGAAATTTGAGATTTCTTCTTCTGAGGAAGAGGAGATCTTGAAAGCATCCCAGAGCTTAAATACTCCTCCAGAAACAAACGAGGAATCAACATCTGAGGAACTTGAGGAGGAAAATGAGGAGTTGCAACATGATATGAGAGAGGGAAATCACGGCTACGAAAGTTATATCGAGCAATGGTTCTAGGAAAGTACTAGATTAGATAAATTTCATTTTTATTTTTATTTAGTTAGTTTGTCGTTACAACAACTAGATTCATTCATAAAATTCTATTTTTCATTTGAAAAATTGCCACTGAACATATTTTTGTTACTGTTGCATGCTTGGCTCCATTGGTTATTTGACTACACGTAAATTATTTCTAAGATGTAATTAGCATAAAGAAGGCAAGATTTCATTTTCAATTTTTGTTTTCATTTTCAAATTTTTCTTTTACCTAGAATAAGTATGCTCTCCTCCACGCTTCGTGTGATCACGAGGATTAGAAAATAGGGATGATTTTCATTTGAGGAATGAATGTTTTTGAAAACATGCTTAACAGTAAACAAAATAAAACATTAGACGAATAAAAAAAAACCAAAATTTTTCTATGCTGAAACAGTGAAAATTGTTTTTTAAATGTTGAGACAGTGAAATTCTACATGTTGATACTGTAAAATTGTACATGTTGATCCAATGACGTTTTTTTTTTCTATGCTGAAACAGTGAAATTTTTACATGTTGTTATAGAGAAATTTTACATGTTGATACAACGAAATATTACATGTTGATACAACGAAATTTTACATGTTGTTACAATGAAATTTTACATGCAATTTTTATTTTTTTTGCTATAAACAGTGGTTGAACTATGCCACGATTGAACTATATCTTCTTGGTTTGGTTTATTTCTAGTTTCGAGTCTCATCAATGTCACCTTGTCCTCCGTATTTATCCTATAACCTAGAATAAAAACTGTAGCAAAACAAAAGAAATCTTAAATGTACAGAAACCACCAAGATTCAATTGAACAAATAAGCAATATAAGAAATTTTCAATTTCACGCAAGCCGAGATCCAAATCTGTTGTTTTTCATTTCCTTACACTGCTTGACTTTTTGTCTAGTGGTTTTATGTGATTGTTGGCTAAATTCCCATGCTTTCCATTCCCATACTAAGCCAAATAGACAATCAGAATTTTTTCCAAAGATTTGAATGTTGACGCTCTTAAGTTTTAAAGAAGTCCATGTTAATGGGGAGAGACAAGTTAAGAGGATCTTTTAGATATATATCCCAAAAAAAACAAATTTCTGACCTATATGATTGCAACAATAGTAATCATTTAATGCAATTTCTGTGATCCACTTCTAAGAATTGTACGTTCAACTAAATAAAGAGATTTTCCCGGCGGAGGTTGCAAAACTAAAATCCATCTGTCATTTGATTGTGTATCAATTCGATTTGTAGCAATATTATTTCCAATTCATCTCTTCCAAAATTAAATGATGATCTTGATCTGCGGTATTGGAGATATGTTTCTAGCTATCATGATTTTCTTGCTCTCGTTGGACATTTTTCCCAAATTTGATTTCATGAGAAAGATCTAGTTTGATCCAACACATCATCCTGTATTAGTAAACAACCAGTATGTATCCCTCCAATCACGCTTCAAGATGATCGTATATGCTTTCATATTTGAAATTAATCGATTGTTTGTTGTTTTACATGATGTGGAATCCAGGAGATATGGGAAGAAAAGCTTTATTGTCAGTCTGTGGAAAAAACTCATCTCATACTTTGTTCCGGTACAATCGACTGAGTTAAATCATCCCTCTGTTGATTTTAAACACATTACTTGTGCTCATCACATACCTACACCACACACATCCAACCCTTCCCCAATATGACACATCAGCATGGGAATGGATTATGAGAGAAAGAACTCACCTTCAACATCTGGAATCAGAGGTATCGTATCAAACTGCATCATAGATTATGCATGTTTAATCAGTCCAGATCCTGAAGTGATCGGTCATTTCACCATTAAATGATTAAATTGTGTTCCAAAGTCGATGCCATTAATGAATAGAGATTGGATGTGCCCACTTCTCTTCATATCTTCTCCATATTTCTTTGCGTTGTTGATATTATCAATGCTTATGATCATGACCAGTTGGTATAATTTATTATTGACTCCTGAGAAGAAATGAAGAGACACATCTGGAGCATCTTCTCAAGACTTATACACCCATACACAATGACTTCACTACCAAATCAATGATGGCCATGTCTCCATGTCTCTACACGATCACTGTCATTTATGGGAGAAATAGCCAATTATTCAATCATTATGTTCTACTATTGAGATTATTAAGCCATACAATCTGAATACAAATCTCAATGTTTCCATCTCTGGATTTGAAGGAGTCATCATGCTTGGGTAAATACGTCAAGCTTCCTATGGAGATATCAATTTGTGCAAAGAACTAAGACTCAATTTAAAAATGGTGCCCACATTGCCTGTTTTTACTTTCTATGGAAGTTATTTTTAGTCATATCCTTCAGTTGTAAAAAAAAACATTTTATAACCTCTTTTTGCAGCTTTACATATGGACACGTGGCTCACAATGTAATTGCTTATGAAATGAATGATGAATTTTCTTAAGTTTTGCATCAATAGACAACTTCAACATGATAGGGAGGGGGTAGTACACTGTCATTACGTTCAAAAACACATTGGGATCATGTCTTAGAAGAGATGGTGTGGATTTCAAAGTATTTTTCATCAAAAAATAAACTGAAAATTGGCCCAAGATCTTTATGTTGATCCTTGTGTCTATTCTAAATTTTATGCAAAAAGATGATTCTTTTCTCATGCTCACTGAATATCTCTATTATACACAATGCTTCATTACACTAATGTTTTTGATGCCATGATCATTTTCTTGATGATTATTACTGGACTCTTTGGAACACTATGCTTCGAAAATTTCATTATATCTGATGATGTACAGGTCTGATCATACAACAAAGCAATTGCGCTTAACGTGGAAAAAATATTTCCCATTGCTTGCATACCTTTGACGGTGAATCTAAGAAGCATATTTACACTTTCTGAACTTTCGTGGATTGAAGATTTGTTGAAAATAAAACCATAGTGCTCTTACATGCTTTGTAATGAATGCTGAAGAATGCATATTTGACTTTGATTTTGAGTGCTTTGTTTTTTTTCGCTTTGCATTATCTTTTCATGTGGATTATCAGAATAAAACTAAAACCATAAAAAATATAAAACTATGAATGGAAAATACATAAAAATTGTAAAACTATGAAAATTACAAATGGACCTTTCATTCACTTCCTGAAAATAATATGAATGCATGTTTTTTTTTTACTCTTCACGATAATTTGTTTCCTTCAAAGTCACTTTGACAGCAATCAACGAGAAAAATAATGAAGGAGAGAGGTAAAACTACACTTTATTTTTGAAATTCAAGTTGCTCACCTTCGTACTAATTTTTGTAGTTTACAATGATCTCACATGTTTGATTGCAGGTTTGGTACTAATGTTTTTCAGGTTCAATGACCATCAATTTCATTGCTGAAGAGATTTTTCATGAATAGCAACATTTTTTAGAAAAACATGCTTTGATAAATAGTTTGAAGGATTTGATCTTCATTATACATTTCATGACAATGTTGTTACACATGTATTTTACATGTCATTACACATGTGTTACATGTTGTTACACATGTATTACATGTTATTACACATGTATTTTACATATTTTTCCTCCTGTATTTGTAACATGTTGTTACTACACCTATTCATAAACCATTTTGTGTGATGATATGCTTACCTAAATTACTCCTTGTCAGTACATTGATCATCCCTGTGTTAAAGCCATCTTCCATTGCCTTATCCATCATGACTTTGCACATCCCTATGTTTCTGAGTTGCATACATCATTTCCTTTATCTTTTTTAGTTCATTTTTTCCTTTCTAGTTTTCCGTCCGAATAAAAAAAACTCCCTTTCCATGATTACATTGCATTTCCATACACATTGTTGCTACTAAGATCTATCTTTTAGTCCTACCAATATTTTTATAAAAACTCACGTTGACTGATGTGGGATTCCTTAAGGCCAACCTTTCAACAGTCTTTCCACATCGACCTCAGCAACTTATCTAGGAAATATACTAGAGTCGATTTTGAATACCTAGAGTCTTGCATGCCTTAATGACAAGTTCTCTCGCTGATGATCATGGGAATACATCAATGTCCCATGATCATCAGATCTTGCAAGTGGCTTGACCTCAACACATCCATTCGCACTTCGCAAGATGTACTTCGGTACCTTGGCTCTCATTAACATCAATGGTGAGTTTCCTCGCATTGGTTAACGACATTCATCAATGGTTGGTAATCCAATGATTTCTCTTCTTGCTCGACATCGACACATCCTTTCACATGATTAGAAGTGTACCATCGGGTTTGTAGCAGGTGAAGACTATATACTTTTTTATGGCTCCCTCAACAGTAACAAAAACATGACTTCAGCTATATGAGAGTACTACCATCCACTTTCATACTTCCTCTTTTCCATGATTCATCAACAGCAGTTCAGATCCCTCCACTTCACATTCTCTGATTCAACAGTTACAGTAGTTACAGTTACATGAATTACAGTACAATAGTGCAACTACAACTGCGGTTACATTTTCATGATCTTGCAGCAGTGACACCTTCCCTCTTCCAACAGTCATAATCATATATTCTTTGCTCCAGCAGTTATAGCAGTTGCAACTACAACACCAGTCATGTTTTCCTGATCCAATAGTCGCAACTACATTTCTATTGCATAGTTCATCTACTTTTTGGGTGAGTGGAGGTATGTTGTTTTCTAAGCTTTAATCACACAATTACTTGTATGTTGACTTGAATATTTTGAAAAATTTCCTCGCCATGCTCTCTTTCCTTCCATGACCTACACTAAGTTCCATGAGGGCATGAAATCGA
>SNQJ01S0023308.1:53663-65944 GCA_010110895.2 Picea sitchensis | reverse complement strand
CAAATTTGTTGAAGGATGAAGCAGGAAAGTTGTGCCTTGATAGCTGAAAGGAGCATCGCAGGTTTGGCATAGGGTGACGAGTTTTGTGGAAGAGCATCTCGTCATTCGGAGATTCCATATGGAAGGGACGGACGGTCGAAATCCTCCGAGGAGATTTCACGAGTATCCATGGATCGTTAGATCTCCCAGAGGTGTGAGAAAGTTACTATGCAAGTGTTGAGAGGATAAAAGTTCAGAAGAGTAGAGTCGTTGATCCAAGTCCATTAGGGCCATTGGATTGATCGTGGAATCACCTATCGGAGTTTCACGAGGAAAGAGCCAGGAAATTGGTCACGGGAATCGCGACATTGCGATAAGCGATATCCGGACGGATTCATAAATAGTGTGGGCCACAGGAGTTGGTGACATGGACAGGTGACGCGAGTCATCGGAATCTCGCTGTGAGAAGTCCCGAAGTATTAGTGTTAGGATTCGTGATCCCACGAAGTCCGAGGTCCCGACGGGGAGACGTGATCGTGGAAAAGGTCAACTCGCGAGCATATCGGAATTTCGGCACATCGCGACTCAGAAGTTATAGAACTGAGTGTTTGGTGTCGCGAGTAGCGAAGTTGCGATAGAGCCGAAGTCCTGATAGAAGAAAGGGGAAGTTAGCATTGATTGACACATCGAGTCTCGGGGATTTGAGAACCCAGTGATCAACCAAAGACTCATGAAGTTGTGAGTCTCGATCCTCCGATAAGTCAAGAAAGGGGGATCGCGTGAAGAGATTTGTGGGTGCATATTTCCCGATAGGGAAATAGAAGAACCATTTAGTTCTTCCGGTCATGGAGAGAGAAGGTCCTATGAGAGCGGTCGTGCTCCAAGGAGTGCGGTTGCGTCAAGTTTGGTATCAGAGCCTATTGCTTGTCTGTATATTTCAGGTAAGAGAGGCAAGAGGTAAAGGGTACTCTGATACACAACGTCAGGTTTGGTATCAGAGCAAGAATTTATTTTCTTTCTGTAGCAGAGAAAGAGAAGGAAATTCACCATGCCACCCAGAAGAGAAAGACAGTCACCTGATCCAGAGGATAGGGAGGTGCGAAGAAGAGGAAGGCCGGTAGGAAATCCAGAAATGGAGAGGTAGATGAGAGATCTTTGAGCAAGACTTGAAGAGATGGAGACAGCTCAGAGACACACAGTTAGTGCGGGGAATTTTAGCGCTTCAGAGGATGAATTTGAGGCTGAACGAGAGGAAGAAGTTGCATCCGAAGATGCATCAACTGAGCGGTTGATAAAAGCTATTGCCAGGATGGGTGCGAAAGCAAAGATGGGCATTCCAGTTTACGAGGGGAATCTGGATGCAGAAGAGCTATTGGACTAGATTAGAGCTGTTGACACCTACTTCAATTATGAAGATATCGAAGAAGATAAGAAAGTAAAGCATGTTGTCACGCGCTTGAAGGGGCATGCAGAATTATGGTGGGATGAGCTACAAGCTGACAGACGCTGCAAAGGAAAGAAGAAGATCAAAATTTGGGATCGAATGATCGCAAAGATGAAGGCAAAGTTCATCCCAAGAAACTATCAAATCACTCTATTCATGAGGATGTAGAACTTGAGACAGAAGCTGATGACAGTGAAAGAATACACTGAGGAATTCTATCGACTGAACATCAGAGCAGGTCATTGGGAGAGCGATGATGAGAAGGTTGCAAGATATCTTAATGGTATGAGATACGGCATTCAAGATGAAATAATAATGGTTACCATCAGGACGGTGGAGGATTCTTATCAGATGGCTCTGAAAGCTGAGGAGAAGCTAAGCCGTAAGCAAGGTCAGCGAGGCTGAGGCAGAAGTCGGCCCAGAGGCAAGACAATTTCCCAGGATAAATACCAGAATCCCAAGGAGGAATGGAAGAAACCTTAGGTTAAGATTGAGAGAGGTGGAACCTCACAGTGAGGGAAACAATATGTTGAATAAATAGGACAACATACAGAGCAGAGGGGAGATTATGCTTATGCAAACAATTTTCCTTGTACTAGAGGTAGAGGAAGAGGCCAAGGTGGAGTAATCACATGTTTCACATGTGGGAAAAATGGGCACAGGTCGTTCGAGTGGCCAGAGAAAAGGAAATACATTAGAGAAGCTCACATCACCGAAGTGCAGAGGCAGGATTTTGAGACAGAAGGAGTAGAAGGTGGAAGGTCACTGATGATGCGTAAAGTTCTCTTAACACCTGGATAGGAGGTGGAGGACCCAACTCAGAGGACCAGACTTTTCATAACAACTTGCAAGACCAAGGATTGGGTATGCAAGGTTATCGTGGACAGCGGTAGCACAGATAATCTCGTTTCAACCAAGATGGTGGAAAAACTAGAGCTGGAGACAACTGATCACCCAAGTCCATACAAAGTTTCATGGCTACAGAAGGGACATCAGGTAAGTGTCACTAAACAGTGTTTAGCTGAATTCAAGATAGGTGGATATAATGATAAAGTACTCTGTGATGTTATTCCCATGGATGTATTTCATTTATTTCTGGGTAGACCATGGCAATATGACAAAAATGTGGTTCATGATGGGAGAATGAACACATATACCCTAGAGAAGGATGGGAGGACACACAGGTTTCTTCCGATAAAGGATAAGGAAGTGAAGCCAGAAGTAAGTAACACAATACTTCTCATGAGTGGGAAGGAGCTTCTTACGGAGATGGAGAAGAAGGAAGATCCACAATTCTTTGTGGTCATAAAGCTGAGGATTGTTCTGACTAGAACAAGAGTGGATGATCTACTAGATGAGATTCAGGAACTGCTAGAAAATTTCACTGACATCGTAGTGGATGAATTACCTCGTTCGTTGCCATCGATGAGAAGTGTGAGTCACCATATAGACCTCATACCAGGATCTAGTTTGTCTAACAAAGCTGTGTACAGATTGACGCCGCAAGAAAATGAGGAGGTCAAGAAGAAGGTCCAGGAGTTGTTGAACAAAGGATTGGTCAGGGAAAGCTTGAGTCCATGTGTTTTTCCGACAGTGCTTAGTCCGAAGAAGGATGAAGGTTGGAGAATGTGTACCGACTCAAGGGCGATCAATAAGATAACCATTAGGTACAAATTTCCACTGTCGAGAATGGATGATATGATGGATTACTTGATTGGGGTAAAGTATTTTTCAAAGATAGATCTGAAAAGCAGATATCATCAGATTCGCATGAGAGAAGGTGATGAGTGGAAAACAACCTTCAAAACCAACAAAGTATTGTATGAGTGGCTAGTCATGCCGTTTGGTTTGACGAATGCGTTGAGTACGTTTATGAGGTTTATGAATGAAGTCCTGAGGGAATTCATCGGTAAGTTTGTCATTGTTTACTTGGATGACATACTGATTTACAATAAATCATAGGCTGAACATTTGAAGCATTTGGCCATTGTGATGAGGAAGCTACAACAGGAGAAGTTGTTGATCAATATGAAGAAATCCTCATTTATGAAGACATAGGTCATATATTTTGGGTTTGTTATTTCAGCGAATGAGTTGAAGATGGACCTGGATAAGGTAGAAGTGATCAAGAATTGGCCATCACTGAGAAGTATTTTCAAGGTGAGAAGTTTCCATGGTTTGGCTAGTTTCTACTGGAAATTCATCAGGAATTTCAGTGGGATTAGTGCAGTGATGATGGATACAGTGAAGAAGCGACATAAGTATTTTCACTGGACAACAGAGGATGAAAATAGCTTCAATCTGTTGAAGAGGAAGATCACGGAACAACCGGTGTTGGTGTTGCCGGATTTCCAAAAGACATTTCAGGTGAAATGTGATGCAAGTGGGTTTTCCATAGGAGTGGTCTTGAGTCAGGAGGACAGACCAGTTGCATATTTCAATGATAAGTTGGATGAGGAAAAATTGAAATACTCCATGTATGATAAGGAATTCTATGCTATCATACAGGCACTGAAGAAGTGGAGGCATTACTTGATCCTAAAAGAATTTGTTTTGTACAGTGATAATCATGCATTGTAGTTTGTGACTCAACAAGAGAAGTTGAATAAGAAGCATGCAAAATGGGTAGAGTATATGAAAAATTTCACATTTGTGATTAAGCATATTTATGGCACTGCTAACAAAGTGGTTGATGCTTTGAGAAGGAAATGTTTGTTGCTACAGGAGTTCCGAGTCAAAACATTAGGTTTTGAAAATATCAGGGACATGTATGCATGAGACGCAAACTTTGGAGAGGCGTATGAAGCAGTTGAGAATCTAGTTCTCAGAGACAGAAGCCCTTGGATAGACTATATGATCCAGGAGGGATTGTTGTTCAGAGGCAATCAACTGTGTATTCTGAAATGCTCCATGAGGGAGAATTTGTTGAAGGAGAAACACAGTGGTGGATTGGCAGGACACTTTGGCCATGACAAGGCATTTGCGAAGCTGAATGAATCATATTTTTGGCTAGGGATGCAAGAAAAGGTCAAGAGATTTGTTGACAAATGTCGAGTTTTCCATCATTCGAAGGGGAGAAAACAAAATGCAGGTCTTTATCAACAATTACCCATACCAGAGAGGCCATGGGAGGCGATAAGCATGGATTGTGTATTGGGTTTGCCGAGGACACAAAGAGGTGTTGATTCCATATTTGTGGTGGTGGACAAGTTTTCAAAGATGGCACACTTCATTCCATGCCAGAAGACCAGCGATGCGACTCACATCGCAAATTTGTTTTTCAAGGAGGTCATTTGACTTCATGGATTGCCGAAGAGCATAGTTTCGGACAGAGATACTAAATTCATAGGGCATTTTTGGAGGACCTTATGGAAGAAGCTAGAAACTAACTTGGTGTTTAGTTCTACTTATCATCCTCAGATGAATGGACAAATGGAAGTGATCAACATAAGTCTAGGAGACTTGCTGAGAAGCTTGGTGACAGAACACCATAGCAGTTGGGACCATATATTGCCACAGGCCGAGTTTGCATACAACGATTCAGTGAATCGGAGCATAGGAAAAAGTCCATTTCAGGTTGTATATGGGATGCATCCGAGAGGAGTTTCTGAATTAAGGGATTCAGAACCGACTGCGACTAGCAGTGCTAGTGCAAAGGAATTCGCTGAGGCGATGAAAGAACTTCACAGCAGGGTGAAGCAGCGACTGATAGATTCAAATCAAGAGTATAAGCACAGAGTAGACCAGCATCGGAGACAACTTCAGTTTGAAATTGGTGATCTGGTTCTGGCACACTTAAGGAAGGAAAGGTTCCAAAGGGGAACATACAACAAGCTCAAAATGAAGAAAATTTGGCCATGTAGAGTCTTGAGGAAATTCAGAGAGAACGCTTATGAGATCGAGTTTTCAGATGGAATCAGGATATCTCTGATATTCAATATCACAGATTTATACCCGTACAAGGCTGGAGAAGCAGAGACTGCAACTGAGTAACCAATCATCCATTGGGAAAAGCAGATGTCGATTGCATAAAAACCGCAAATGGAGTGCATACTGGACAAAAGAGTGGGTAGGAAGACCAGAAGAAAAGAATATTATGAGTACCTGGTCAAGTGGAAGAATCACCCAGTTGAGGATGCCATCTGGGAGACATAAGCAGAAATTCAGAAGCATGGATAGACCGTGCAGGAGCTCATGGAAAGGATCCCATGAAAGTTTTCAAGCCGAGGAGTATGATGCAAGAGCATCGCCAGCACATCAAGCGAGCCAACGTGGAGCGATAGATAGCTGGACAGCGCTAGCACAAATTTTGAAAACACCTCGATATTATTGCACAAACATTAATGTTTGGATTTAATGAAGCACACTTTGTATATTGTGTTGGACCTTGAGCGGATATGTCTCATCCTTAGGAATATAAACGACATTTAATATAGTTAATGCTAGTAGGTAGGAATTTAATTTAGATTTTATAGATTTAGCGTCCAAGACGGAAAATGGATATAGAGACACCCTCTTTTGTACATTGTAAGATAGAGAAGCATTCAGGAAGAGAAGAGAGAAAGCAGAGAAGCGTATGCTGAACACCCATTTACATACATTTGAATTGATAAGAAGAAAGCTTTGATTCAAATTCATGGTTTGTATTGTTTCTCTGGGTATTGATGTTATGCTCCTGAATGTTTGCTTCCTGTTATAAATTTGCTTTTATATGTTGTGTATGTGATTTCATGGTTGAATTGAAGTCTGGAGGGAAAAAGGAATTAGTTTCAATTTTTTCTCTATTCTGAGCCAGAGGATTCCTGCAAGGAGTGCAGTTGAATCGTCCACAAGGAGTCCATTGACAAAAGGGTTCAGATAGAGAAAACTTTTGTTCTAAGTTCCCAAAAGGTGCTGTGGGTTACAGAAGACATGCAAGGAGTGCAGAGGCCAAGTTAAGACTCAGAGTTGCGGTTATGAGAAAAAGGAGTTAAGACTGTTGTTGCAGGTGTGCGTAGAGTCGAAGCTTCAACACTTAGACATTTTTGAAGATTTTCCGCAAAGAGTGTGTGCAAGAGTTTCTTGAAGAGGCTTGAAGGTTGTGAGAAAATCCCAGGAAGGGTAGGCATTCAAATTTGTTGAAGGACGAAGTAGGAAAGCTGTGCCTTGATAGCTGAAAGGAGCATCGCAGGTTTGCGTGCAGGGTGATGAGTTCTGTGGAAGAGCATCTCATCATTCAGAGATTCTATTTGGAAGGGACGGATGGTCAGAATCCTCCGAGGAGATTTCGTGAGGATCCGTGGATCGTTAGATCTCCCAGAGGCGTGAGAAAGTTACAACACAAGTGTTGAGAGGCTAAAAGTTTAGAAGAGCAGAGTCGTTGATCCAAGTCCATCAGGGCCGTTGGATTGATCGTGAAATCACCTATCAGAGTTTCGTGAGGAAAGAGGCGGGAAATTGGTCACGGGAATCGCGACATCGCGATAAGTGATATCCCGATGGCTTCATAAATAGTGTGGGCCACAGGAGTTGGAGACGTGGATAGGTGACGCAAGTCATTGGAATCTTGCCGTGAGAAGTCCCGAAGTATTAGTGT
This sequence comes from Picea sitchensis, assembly GCA_010110895.2. Taxonomy (NCBI): domain Eukaryota; kingdom Viridiplantae; phylum Streptophyta; class Pinopsida; order Pinales; family Pinaceae; genus Picea; species Picea sitchensis. The sequence continues at coordinate 58,946 of SNQJ01S0023308.1, read as the reverse complement.
TAGGATTCACGATCCCGTGAAGTCCGAGGTCCCGACGGGGAGACGTGATCGTGGAAAAGGTCAACTCGCAAGCATATCGGAATTTCAGCACATCGGGACTCGAAAGTTAGAGAACTGAGTGTTTGGTGTCGCGAGCAGCGATGTCGCGATAGAGTCGAAGTCCCAATAGAAGAAAGGGGAAGTTAGCGTTGATTGACACATCGGGTCTCAGGGATTTGAGAACCCAGTGATCAACCAAAGACTCGTGAAGCTGCGAGTCTCGATCCTCCGATAAGTCAAGGAAGGGGGATCATGTGAAGAGAGCTGTGGGTGCAGATTTCCCGATAGGGAAATAGAAGAAACATTTAGTTCTTCGGGCCGTGGAGAGAGAAGGTCCTGTGAGAGCGATCGTGCTCCGAGGAGTGTAGTTGCGTCATATATTAAAAATATGATTATCCTTCTACCATTAGAGTTGTCTTCTCTCCAACGAATCTATGAATTGATAATGTCAATATAATATCTTATTGGTTAATAATAATTTGTTTAAATTTTGAGCTCTAGTGATTTGGATCTAAACCAGATCTCATAGAAGATCACTTTACTTCCAACTCATTGCATGATTTGAATGATTCAGTGATCTAAGTCTACAATTTCCATTGATTAGTCACACCTATTTTTTGTACATGGTAAAGTGTAAAAAAAAACTATACTCCTAACAACTAATTTTACAGATCTTTAATCCTGGAAAATCCAAGTATGAAGATCATCCAGTTCCACTACTAAGTACGCCCATAGTTTGCAAAATTTTAGCCACCACCTAGAGAAATTTGCATTTTTATCACATACTCAGTAAGTCTATTTCAACGTTCATCATCCTATTAATTTCTCATCGAGTTATTTGATACAGTGCACAATGACAAAATATTGGACCTGCAATGCGCATTGCAGTGACAAAATACTGTGCGCCACAAGATTTATCTCTGAACTCTCAGGACTTGTCAAGTAGTCCATAGACTACATGAAATGTTCTGTGCTATAATATAAAACACTTTCAAGAACAATTTATAAATGTGGAATAATAGATTTTTATTCTTATCACATAAACTAAGAAATACTGATTTTTTGATATTAATAAACTTTGGAGTAGTGTGTGCACAGTTACAGAATACAATATTAAGATGTGCTTCGGCTCCAATGACTTATTATACTGACTTTACAAACATAAATATTGTGCTCATACTTATTCAACTCTTCAGTTGTTGTTGTTCCCCCTTCCTCTCTACCTCTCTTCTTCTACTCTACTTCCTCTGTGCATCTACTATGCATCATCTTATACTAACTAAAGACTCAGACGTATATGGAATCCGATTGAGACTTATTATAGAAGCTAAGACTGACTCAACACTAAAGACTACCATTAATTCGAGTGAATCTTCAAATACTTAACATAACTCAAGAATATAGAAATTAGATCCATTTATAACTTATTGCTTGTCGAATGACTTTGAGTAAATGTTTGACTTTGCACTTGCAGATTGTTTGACTGACTGTCTGACAATTTGGACTGACTGACAAAACTACTGACAAATTGACTGACAAACAAATCGGTGGAGACGTAAATATTTCACCGACTTGTAATTACTATTTCCAACACTACCCCTTAATTATAAGTAGGTGAGATTACAAAAGAAAATTACATAAAAAAAATATTTTACAAAATTTATTGTCACTCATATGTTATTGCGCAGACTCCCAGACTACTGCAGATATGTTGAAATGCATCTCTTTCTAAAGACTTTGTGAAATTGTCTGTGCCTTGTTCTTTTGACCTGCAAAACTCTAAACAGATCTCTTTGTTATCCACCAATACTCTAATAAAGTGATACCTTGTATCAATATTCTTGGTTTTCTTGTGAAACACATGATTCTTTGATAACATGATGGTTGAATTGTTGTCATAAAATATTTTTGTTGGTTCTTATTATTTCTGCAAAAAATCTTTTAACATTCTTCTCACCCAAATTGATTGTAATGTTTCCTTAATCTCTCTGCCATTTTCTCCTTTCTTGATATTGTGTGCACTATTTTCTTCATTGGAACTGCATGCACTTTTTGCTGTAAATGCAGTGTCTCACTTCACATCTTTTTTTTTGCCAACAACTAGCGCTATATTCTTCTTCTTGGTTGGCTTCAAATTCAATGGGAACATCCTCTTGTCATATTAATTTGTGCAATATGTTTATTTCTTGGTCATTTGTCCATAATCAGATAGTGATTATCTTCCATGTAGATTATTTATCCTTTATGTAACAGTTGTCCTATGTTCATCAGAACATGATTCGGACTAGAAACATAATATACATTAGGAATAAAAAAAAGTTCTCCTTTCTTAGTTAAAATATTTATACATCCTTTGCCCAAGATAGTGACTTGGATATTTGTTCTAAGTGTAATCTTGGTTTGGAATAACTCATCCAAACTAGAAAACAATTCTATGCTTCCTTTCATGTGCTTACTCCAGCATGAATCTAAATACCATATGTCACAAGGAATTGCTTGAGAAACATTGCATTTAACTGGTGAGACTATAGGAATTTCTATAGCATTGTTGGTTCCTTGCAACAACCCCCTTCTTTTTCTTTAATCAAAATCTAGGGTCCGTCTAAATTTTACTTTTGATTCTTCTTTTGTTTCTCTTTGGATTGATGTTGTAACCACTCTCAGCAACAGCCGCTCCCACCAGGACCTTCTTGCACCCAGGCCCGAAGAGTCAAAGGCTCTTCCAACTCCTCTCGGGAGTTCTTATTACCCACAGCTAATTCCTCAGTGATCTCCCCTTTACTTCTCGGGAAATCGAGATTCGCGATATCGTGAATCTCGTGAGCACAGTTCCCATGCAATTCGAAACCCCGAACCCCGATGGTCAAAGGTCAACGCTTCTTTCTTGGCGGGGATTTCCTTATCGGGAAATCGGCCGATATGAGGTCGTGATTCACTCGCCTTCCAAATCTCCAAACCTCGAATTCCGATCCAATGCCACCTGGATTCCACTAACCCTTGTGGTCCCACTCAGCCACGTCACCTCCTTCTCTCATGCAATCAAGAATCACAGTTTTTTGATTTCGCCGGTGATGATTCTGTTGCAATGGAAAACTTCGAACGCCGAATCCTGACCTTCCGGGATCGCATGCCACCTGTCCTTGCTCTAATTGACGGATCCCGTGGATTCAGGAAATCGCGACTCACGATTTTAACGAGTCTGCGCCTCACCTAGTCAAACGCCGAATGATGAACCCCGATGGGTTTTGCTCCTTCCTATGCCTACGGGTTAACTTCCCCCCCACAGCTTCTCCACAATCCAACGATCGACGAGATTTCGCGGGCCTCACCTGCGAACCCTGACCGTCAATTCTCCGCCTTGGAGATTTCTTCTACTCCACTGCTTTTCTTAGTTCTAATCTCACCTGGGTCTGTTCCCACAGTGTTCACAATAGAACTATCCCTCCTGAGCTTGATTCCTCTGACTCCTTCAGAGACTTTGCACACGCTTCTCACACTCGGCTTCCAACAGCTCCCAAAGTGTTGGGTCCTTTCGATCCTGTGTACTCGCAGCCACATCAATCTCTGTCTTCCTATGCTCAGACTAACTACTGAGACTTCTATCTAGCCTGCACTTCTCCTGCACGACTCCAATAACCCAATTTAACTTCTGGGCAGAAGAGAACAAGAGTTCAACTGTCTAGCCTCATCAACGCACTCTATGTGGATGAATTCCACTGCACTCTATGCAGGAATCTCTTGGCTCAGACAGAGAAACAATTGAAACTCATTCTCCTCTCTTTCTCTCTCAGATTTCAAATTCAATGAAGAAATCACATACACAGCATATCAAAGAAAATGCATGACAGAAAGCAAACACCCATGAGCATAATATCAACATAGAGGAACAACACAAACCATGAAGCTGAATCAAAGGCTCTCTTCTATTAATTCAATCTGTACATGGGTGTTCTCCACAAGTTATTTGCTCTGCTCTGCTTTCTCTCAATGATGATAATACAATGTACAAAGGAGGGTGCCTATATTCTGTTTGCCCTCTCGAAAACTACAACTATCAAATCTACAATCAATTTCCTATCTACCAGCATTAAATCTAATAAATGCCTTCCTATCTACAATACAATACAAGTGTGCTTCTTTACGAATGGCTTCATGAAAGAGCGGCGCTACAACTTCCAAAGAATTTCAAAACCATATGTGCTGGCACTGTCTAGCTGTTCTTCTTGCTCCACGCGCTGGCTCGCTTGATGAGTGAGTGATTCTCCTGCATCATACCTCTCGGTTCGAAAGATTTCATGGGCTCCTATCCATGAGTTCCTGCACAGTTTGCCCATGCTTTTGTATCACTGCTTCTGTTTCCCAGCTGGCATCCTCCACTGGGTGGTTCTTCCATTTTACCAGGTATTCAAAATACTGCTTCCACCTAGTCTTCCTGCCTACTCTTTTATCCAGTATGCACTCCATCTGAGGTTTCTGTGCAACTGGTAATTGCTTTTGCCACTGGACCACTAGTTCCTCAGTTCCAGTGTCTGCTTCTCCATCCCTGTATGGGTATAAATCTGAAATGTTGAAAATCGAAGATATCCTGATGCCATCCGGCAGCTCAAGCTCGTATGCGTTCTCCCGAAACTTCATCAGAACTCTGCATGGCCCGATTTTCTTCATCTTGAGCTTGTTATATGTTCCCCTTGCGAACCTTTCTTTCCTCAAGTGCGCGAGAACCACATCACCCACTTCAAACTGAATTTTCCTCTTCCACTGATCAGCTCTATGCTTATACTCTTGATTTGCATCCATCAGTCGTTGCTTCACCTGCGTGTGAAGTTCCTCCATCGCTTCAGCGAATTCATCAGCACGAGAGCTGCTAGTTTCAGCTTGTCTTGACTCCCTGAGCTCAGAAACTCCCCTCGGCTGTGTCCCATACAAAATATGGAATGGACTCTTACCTGTGCTCCGATTCACAGAGTCATTGTAAGAAAATTCTGCCTGTGGTAATATCTGGTCCCAACTGCTATGGTGCTCTGTCACCAAGCTTCTCAATAGATCCCCCAGACTTCTGTTCAGCACCTCTGTTTGGCCATCCATCTGCGGATGGTAAGCTGAACTAAAGGCCAAATTAGTTCCCAGCTTTTTCCATAGTGTCCTCCAAAAATGACCTATGAATTTTGTATCCCGATCCGAGACTATGCTTCTCGGTAATCCATGCAATCGCACAATCTCTTTGAAAAACAAGTTCGCGATGTG